>CM038795.1:43977246-44094973 GCA_021764765.1 Vicia sativa
CATGATCCATTGCAATTTTAAGTGATCATGACTATTTGTATTTTTCGTACTAATAGGAAAGACAGTTTATAATATCAATACTTTTGTTTAAAAATTATAATTATAAAATAATTTTTTAAGCATATTTAAAGAAATAACTATATTATTATATATAACTTGATTTTTAATTGACCATTACATAAAATATCAAAATATAATAAAGTGTTCTAAATTATATTTAATAAAATATATAGCATGTGTTATTCTTTTATTTTTCTTTTTCTTTTCTAATTTGATATAGAGTGATTTTGCATGAAGCATTAATAATAATTATGTGAATTATGTAAAAATAAAAATAACATATTAAATTTGTTAAGGAATGAAATTAAATATTAAGAAAAAATTTGATAAAATTTATAATTCTAATTTAAATTATAATTGGAAATTCTACAAAATTAGAATATTTAGTATAAATGAATGATTGATAAATAGAAATCTATTATTAAACATATCAAATATTTTATAAATATTTATTATAAGTAAATTACAAAGTAATTTTGGAAATGTGATTATGGGTTAAACTATCTTTTGGCAATTGAAATTAATTGGAAAAAAAAATTGGATACATTTAAACATTAAGTTTCTGGGATACATTTAAAATATTAAAGAATTAATTCAATTTTATTTTGGTTCTTAAAATATGTTTTAAATTAGAACATTATTTTTCTACCACTTTTATAATAATTAATCCAATCTAAATATGATTTCAATTAAACAAATAAATATTATACTTAATGAAAATGATATTATGACATGATACAAGAAAAAATAAAATTGATTTGAAAAAAATGTTATCATTTTTATGATAAAATGTTAATATTTATATTAAATGATTGATACAAATATTTGTCTTTATTAAAAATCATGAGATAATTATGATTGGTGAATACACAAATTTCTTATGAAAACAAAAATTTGTTATTCTTTTTATATTTTATATAATTTTTAACCATCACTCTATTAGAAAAATGTTGTATGCTATTAATAAAAGACATTTATAATAAATTATAATCTTAATTTTTAATTATAATTAGTTTTAAAATATATATTTTATTTAAAAAAACTTTAACGCTTGCCTGCTGTTCTAAAGACTACATTATTTAAATTAAATTTTATATTTTACTATTAATAATCAAATATATTAAATAATATATTATAATTTTATATTAATAATCAAATAATTTAAGTAAATTTATTATTTTTACACGTGTTTATATCAGGTGCCTGTGGTCTAAAAACAGTTCTCATTAATATTCAATACTTTTATCGGTAACTTCATGTTCCGTTAATGTTCAATATTTTGATCAATAACTAATATTTCGTTAATATTAAATATTTTGGTCACTAACCGGTTTAGTTAATGTTCAATATTTTGATTAATAACTTAATTTCTTTGTTTATGTTCAATATTTTGATCAGTAGCTTCATGTTCTCGTTAATATTCAATGTTTTTATCAACAACATTATGTTCCCGTTAATATTCAATATTCTCATTATTTACTTCACGTTTCCATTAATATTAAATATTTTGACCAATAATTTTATATCTACTTAGTATATAAAATTAGGATGAGTTTTAGCAAGTTTGTCAAGTTAACTCCTCTCATGCATTCTATAATTTTTAATTGACTATAAATGGAAAGTTTATCTTAATGTATTTCACTTTTCTTTAATATATTTATTAATTAAGTTAAATCAATTAAAACTTTGGGTCATGGAAAGTTCCGCTTAATTAATAATAGATTCACATGGTTTTGAAAACAAACAAAAATTTAGGATCTTTTGATTCCCGATGCATAATAATATATATCTGGGAAGACGAACAACAAAACTGACTCCTTGCCAAAACCAATGAAAGCTTCTCGTCTCATAATTTCACTCTCTTCTAAATTCTTCAATGTCACGTTTTTGAATTTAATAGTCCCAATCTAGGGTTTCCCACTCCTCTTCTCTACGATGGCTCACATGATGTTAATGATGCCGATAGATCATGATTCACAAGTTTAATTGATTTTGTTTTATGCAAAATCATTATGAATTCTTCTTCTTCATCTCTTCCATATCCATTTCAAAGTCGCAGTTGACGTTTAGCAAGAGGAAAGCGCTATGTTATAACTTCGAGGCAGAACACATCATACCGACTTCCCGCCCGATCTACTTCACTATGGCCACTTGTGCATGTCACTAATACGAACACATGAATCTAAAATTTAAAGCTGTCACGGCCAGCGTCCGATAATTAGCCTTTAAAGCCTAAGCGACACTCCTTTCAAAAGCACGTCCTTTCTTCGCTCACTTTATTTCTCTTTGTTTTGTAATCATTTTATCAATGGTTTTTTTTTTATTTTAAAATTCAATAATCACATTGCATTTTGGATATAATTTTGTGTAACTTCAGCTAATTCATTTGAGACATTTTGTTTGAACATGATCCATATCAGTTTAGCATAACATTTATTCATATTATATTTCTAATTATATTTAGTTTTGATTTCCATATTCGGGAAAAGAAAAAGATGATTGATGATGAAGCTTGGTTATAGCTTATCACTTGATTATATCGATCCCAAATATGTACCTAATTAAATACTATAATTATTTTCTCTCATGTATTGATGCACAATTTTGATGGACTAAATTTTGTTATATTCATGTATGGATGCACGAATGGATATCCGAATGAGGAAGAAATTCACTTTATTCGTATTGTTGAGTGCTCAAGAAAGGTAATAAGTTAACAATGAAGTAGCTACTATTTAAAAAGAAAGTGATAATATTACATAATATATGTTTATTTGGTTTATTGTCGGATCTGATTTTGATTATTCTGAGCTTTTGGAGTTCTATATCTTATATCGAGTTATAACTTTATTCTATATAATATTTTTACTATAGGGAGGAAAGGATCCTTGATGGTTCTTCTAGATGGCGATTGGGCCATAAAGGTGAGATTTCACTTGTGTGCATTTGTTGATATTGAATTTTTGTTGTTGGTATTTTCTTTTAATTTGTTGTTAAAATTGAAAATGTTGAGATGAAATTTCAAATCCTTTATTTTATAGTGAATTTTTGTTAAATTGAGACATCTTTCTAATGGTTTTGCAAACTTTTCTTCCAAATGATAGCAAGGGCTCTAGTAAGGAGGAGATTCATCGATAAGAAAAATCTTCAACAAGTGTCTAATCCTCAAGTAAAAATATACACATTAACTATATTTTCTATTGCACGTGGTGTTGTTTTTATTTATAGTATAGTAATTAATTTTGCTTGAGATTTACTTATCTTTGAAATTGGTTTGTATTAGTTCAAAATAGCTATACATGTTTTAATTTGTCCTAAGTGCTAAGTGAGCGTGTTGTTGATCTTATTGATGATGACAATATTGAGTTATAGCTGCATTAAGCTTATTAAACAACTTAGAGCTATCATAATGCTTCATCATTTACATTTGTATCTTAGTAAGTAAATTTATACAAGAGTTTATGACATGTGTGTTTATTTTATGAATAAGAATTTATCAAACCATAGGATGGACCTCATGCTACATTGTCGAGTTCCTTATGTGTTTTTAATAATACATTTTTTAGTTTCATTTGATGTTATGGATTGTGTGTGAATGTGCGAGATAAATAAAAGGAGAGAATTTAAAAGAAGCTATATGTGGATATAGAGGAAAATAGGGTATTGAATAAATGACACAAGGCGATGATTAGGAAATTTTGTATTTATAAAGTGGCAGATATAAAATATATGAAGACTTAGTAAATGTGGATGAAAAATATTGATAATAAAGGAAATAAGTCCTTTGAAAAATTGTTTACGTCAAATTTCAATAATTTTATAACTCGTTTCTATTTTAAATACAAAAAGCGAAAAGATCTGAAAACAATAAAGTGTCATGATCCATTGCAATTTTAAGTGATCATGACTATTTGTATTTTCGTGTTACTACTAATAGGAAAACGAGTTTATAATATCACCATACCTTTGTTTAAAAATTGTACATAATTATAAAATAATTTTTTTAGCGTATTTAAAGAAATAACTATAGTACTATATAACTTGATTTTTTATTGACCATTACATAAAATATTAAAATATAATAAAGTGTTCTAAATTATATTTAATAAAATATATAGCATTAGTTATTCTTTTATTTTTATTTTTTCATTTTCTTATTTTGATATAGGAGTGATTTTGCATGATTGATATGCATTAATAATAATTAATGGTGTAATAAAAATAAAAATAACGTATTAGATTTGTTAAGGGAATGAAATTAAATATTAAGAAAAAATTTACAGTAAAATTTATAATTCTACTTTAAATTATAATTAGAAATTCTACAAAATTGAATATTTAGTATAAATGAATGATTGATAAATAGAAATCTATTATTAAACACATCAAATATTTTTATAAATATTTATTATAAGTAAATTACAAAGTAATTTTTGGAAACGTGATTGTAGGTTAAACTATCTTTTTGGCAATTGAAATTAATTGGAAAAAAAAATTGGATACATTTTAAACATTAAGTTTACGGGATACATTTAAAATATTAAAGAATTAATTCTATTTTATTTTGGTACTTAAAATATGTTTTTAAATTAGAACATTATTTTTTCTACCACTTTTATAATAATTAATCCAATCTATTAAAAATGATTTCAATTAAACAAATAAATATTATATACTTAATGAAAAATGATATTATGACATGATACAAGAAAAAATAAAATTGATTTGAAAAAAATGTTATCTTTTTTATGATAAAATGTTAATATTTATATTAAATGATTGATAGAAATATTTGTTTTATTAAAATCATGAGACAATTATGATTGGTGAATACACAAATTTCTTATGAAAACAAAAATTTGTTATTCTTTTTATATTTTATATAATTTTTAACCATCACTCTATTAGAAAAAAGTTATGTATGCTATTAATAAAAAGACATTTTATAATAAACTATAATCTTACTTTTTAATTATAATTAGTTTTAAAATATATATTTTTATTTAAAAAATTTTAACGCTTGCCTACTTGGTTCTAAAGCCTACATTATTTAAATTAAATTTTATATGTTTACTATTAATAATCAAATATATTAAATAATATATTATCATTTTATCATTTATATTAATAATCAAATAATTTAAGTAAATTTATTATTTTACACATGTTTATATCGTGCCTACTGCGATCTAAAAACTAGTTCTCATTAATATTCAATACTTTTATCGGTAACTTCATGTTCCGTTAATGTTCAATATTTTGATCAATTACTTAATATTTTCGTTAATATTCAATATTTTGGTCACTAACGGGTTTCGTTAATGTTCAATATTTTGATTAATAACTTAATATCTTTGTTTATGTTTAATATTTTGATCGGTAACTTCATGTTCTCGTTAATATTCAATGTTTTGATCAACAACATTATGTTCCGTTAATATTCAATATTACGATTATTTACTTCACGTTTCCATTAATATTAAATATTTTGATCAATAACTTTATATCTACTTAGTATATAAAATTAGGATGATTTTGGCAAGTTTGCAAGTGTCACTCTCATGCATTCTATAATTTTTAATTCGACTATAAATGGAAAGTTTATCTTAATGTATTTCACTTTTCTTTAATATATTTATTAATTAAGTTAAATCAATTAAAACTTTGGGTCATGGAAGCGGTTCACGCAATTAATATGATTCACATGGTTTTGAAAACAAACAAAATTTGAGATCTTTTGATTCGCGATGCATAATAATATATATCTGGGGAAGACCAAACGACCAAACTGACTCACTTGCCAAAACCAATGAAAGCTTCTCAGTCTCCTTGTAATTTCTCTCTTCTAAATTCTACAATGTCCCGTTTTTGAATTTAACGTCCCAATCTAGGGTTTCACTCCTCCTTCTCGATGGCTCACATTTTAATCGTGCCGGTAAGATCATGATTCACAAGTTTAGTTGATTTTGTTTTATGCAAAATCCGTATGTATTTCTTCTTCTGCATCTCTTCCAAATCCATTTCAAAGTCGTCGTTGACGTTTCACAAGAGGAGAAGCAGCATTGTTATAACTCTGAAGCAGAGAACATCATACTCAGCTTCCCCTCCTGATCTACATCACTCGGCCACCATCTGTGCATGTCACTATTACGACACCGCGATCTGAAATTAAAACTGTCACGATCGTCGATAATCCGCACAAATCCTCGACGACACTCCTTTCCAAAGGGTGCGTCCTTTCTTCTCACTTTATTTCTCTTTGTTTTGCAATCATTTTATCAATGATTTTTCATTTTTATTTTAAAATTCCATAATCTACATTGCATTTTGGATATAATTTTGTGTAGCTTCAACGCTAATTCGTTTGAGACAATTTTTTTGAACATGATCCATATCAGTTTAGCATAACATTCATTCATATTATATTTCTAATTATATTTAGTTTTGATTTCCATATTCAGGAAAAGAAAAAGATGATTGATGATGAAGCTTGGTTATACCTTATCACTAGATTATATTTGATCCCAAATATGTACCTAATTAAATACTTTAATTATTTTCTCTCATGTATTCTATGCACAAATTTGAGGGACCCCATTTTGTTAGATTCATGTATGGATGCACGAATGGATGTCCGGGTGAGGAAGAGAAATTCACTTTGATTATTACAAAATATATGGTTATATGCTTTTCTAGTAAGATGCAACTTTTGATAATTACAAAGCTTTTGGAGTTCTATATCTTATATCTGGTTATAACTATTTATTCTATAATATTCTTGCACTATAGGAGGCAAAGGATCCTCTTGATGGTAAGGTGAGATGTCCTTTGGTGTGCATTTTATTGATGGTAATTTTATTGTTCGTATTTTTTCTTTAGTTTGTTGTTGGGCAATTGAAAATGTTGAGATGGAATTTCAAATCCTTTATTTTATAGTGAATTTTTGTTTGATCTTGAAATCTTTCTCTTCAAATGATACCAAGGGCTACGGTAAGGGTGGAGATTCATCGCTAAGAAAAATCTTCAACAAGTTTCTAATCCACACTAAAAAAATATGCACGTGATGTTGTTTATAGTTATAGTATAGTAATTAGTTTTGCTTAAGATTTACTTACCTTTGAAATTGGATTTGTTTTAGTTAACAATAGTTATACATGTTTTAATTTGTCTACCTTGCATTTTGGATATAATTTTGTGTAGTTTCAACGCTAGTTCATTCGAGACATTTTGTTTGAACATGATCCATATCAGTTTAGCATAACATTTATTCATATTATATTTCTAATTATATTTACTTTTGATTTCCATATTCAGGAAAAGAAAAATATGATTGATGATGAAGCTTGGTTATAGGTTATCACTTGATTATATCTGATCCCAAATATGTACCTAATTAAATACTATAATTATTTTCTCTCATGTATTCGATGCTCAATTTTGATGGACTAAATTTTGTTATATTCATGTATGGATGCGAATGGATATCCGGTGAGGAAGAAATTCACTTTGTTCGTATTGTTGAGTGCTCAAGAAGGTAATAAGTTAGCAATAGAAGTAGCTACTATTTAAAAAATTGATAATATTACATAATATATGGTTATATGGTTTTAGTATGGATCACATTTTGATTATTACAAAGCTTTTGGAGTTCTATATCTTATATCGGGTTATAACTATTTATTCTATAATATTCTTGCACTATAGGAGCAAAGGATCCCTTGATGGTTCTTCTAGATGGCAAATAGTTGGCCCTAAAAGTGAGATGTCACTTGTGTACATTTATATTGATGAGAATTTTTATTGTTGGTATTTTTTTCTTTAATTTGTTGTCGGGCAATTGAAAATGTTGCATATGGAAATTTCAAATCCTTTATTTTATAGTGAATTTTTGTTTCGATCTTGACATCTTTCTAATGGTTTTGAAAACTTTTTCTTCCCAATGATACCAAGGGCTCTAGTAAGGGAGGAGATTCATCTGCTAAGAAAAATCTTCAACAAGTGTCTAATCCTCAAGTAAAAATATACACATTAACTATGATTTTCTATTGCGTGGTGTTATTTTTATTTATAGTATAGTAATTAATTTTGCTTAAGATTTACTTATCTTTGAAATTGGTTGTTTTAGTTCACAATAGTTATACATGTTTTAATTTGTCCTAAGTGCTAAGTGAAGTGTTGGTGATGACAATATTGAGTTATGGCGTATAGCACATAAGCAGTAGACAACTTGAGAGCTATCATAATGGTTCATCAATTACATTTTGTATCCCGTTAATTAAATTTATACAAGAGTTTATGACATGTGTGTTTATTTTATGGATAAGGGAATTTATCAAACCATAGGATGGACCTCATGCTAGGCAATCAGTTCCTCATGTTGCCATCCATATTTTTCATAGAAAAAATGGTGATTATGTGTTTTTAGTAATTCTGTTTTTTTAGTTTCATTTGATGTTATGGATTGTGTTATTGATGCAGATAAATAAAAGGAGAGAATTTAAGAAGAAGCTAAATGGATGAAAAAATATTGATAATAAAGAAATAAGTCCTTTGAAAAATTGTTTACGTCATTTGATTACGATTATGGAGTCTCAAACTCAAGAAATTGGCATTGTGTTTTTTAGGCTAGAAATTTCAATCAAAAATCTTATAACTCTTTTTCTACTTTGAATACAAAAACTGAAAAGATACGAAAACAATAGAAGTGTCATGATCCATTGCAATTTTAAGTGATCATGACTATTTGTATTTTTCTATGTTACTACTAATAGCAGAGACAATTTATAATATCACCATGCCTTTGTTTTTAAATTGTACATAATTATAAAATAATTTTTTTACCTTATTTAAAGAAATAACTATAGTACTGTATAACTTGATTTTTTATTGACCATTACATAAAATATCAAAATATAATAAAGTGTTCTAAATTATATTTAATAAAATATATAGCATGTGTTATTCTTTTTTTTTCTTTTTCTTATTTTGATATCAGAGTGATTTTGCATGATTAATATGCATTAATAATAATTAATGGTGTAATAAAAATAAAAATAACGTATTAGATTTGTTAAGCGAATGAAATTAAATATTAAGAAAAAATTTACAATAAAATTTATAATTCTAATTTAAATTATAATTGGAAATTCTACAAAATTGAATATTTAGTATAAATGAATGATTGATAAATAGAAATCTATTATTAAACACATCAAACATTTTTATAAATATTTATTATAAATCAATTACAAAGTAATTTTTGGAAACGTGATCGTAGGTTAAACTATCTTTTTGGCAATTGAAATTAATTGGAGAAAAAAGGATACATTTTAAACATTAATTTTACGGGATACATTTAAAATATTAAAGAATTAATTCAATTTTATTTTGGTTCTTAAAATATGTTTTTAAATTAGAACATTATTTTTTCTACCACTTTTATAATAATTAATCCAATCTATTAAATATGATTTCAATTAAACAAATAAACATTATATACTTAATGAAAAATGATATTATGACATGATACAAGAAAAAATAAAATTGATTTGAAAAAAATGTTATCTTTTTTATGTTAAAATGTTAATATTTATATTAAATGATTGATACAAATATTTCTTTTTATTAAAAATCATGAGACAATTATGATTGATGAATAAACAAATTTCTTATGAAAACAAAAATTTGTTATTCTTTTTATATTTTATATAATTTTTAACCATCACTCTATTAGAAAAAGTTATGTATGCTATTAATAAAAGACATTTTATAATAAATTATAATCTTATTATAATCTTATTTTTAATTATAATTAGTTTTAAAATATATATTTTTATTTAAAAAAAATTTAACGCTTGTCTCGCACGGGTCTAAAGACTACATTATTTAAATTAAATTTTATATGTTTACTATTAATAATCAAATATATTAAACAATATATTATCATTTTATCATTTTATATTAATAATCAAATAATTTAAGTAAATTTATTATTTTTACACATGTTTATATCCGTACCTCGCACCGGTCTAAAAACTAGTTCTCATTAATATTCAATACTTTTATCGGTAACTTCATGTTCCCGTTAATGTTCAATATTTTGATCAATAACTTAATATTTTCGTTAATATTCAATATTTTGGTCACTAACTTCAGGTTTCCGTTAATGTTCAATATATTGATTAATAACTTAATATCATTGTTTATGTTCAATATTTTGATCAGTAGCTTCATGTTCTCGTTAATATTCAATGTTTTGATCAACAACATTATGTTCCCGTTAATATTCAATATTCTGATTATTTACTTCACGTTTCCATTAATATTAAATATTTTGACCAATAATTTTATATCTACTTAGTATATAAAATTAGGATGAGTTTTAACAAGTTTGTCAAGTGTCACTCTCATGCATTCTATAATTTTAATTCACTATAAATGGAAAGTTTATCTTAATGTATTTCGCTTTTCTTTAATATATTTATTAATTAAGTTAAATCAATTAAAACTTTGGGTCATGGAAACGGTTCACGCTTAATTAATAACAAATTCACATGGTTTTTGAAAACAAACAAAAATATCAGATCTTTTTATTCCCGATGCATAATAATATTTATCTGGGGAAGACCAAACAACCAAATTGACTCACTTGCCAAAACCAATGAAAGCTTCTCAGTCTCACGGTAATTTCTCTCTCTTCTAAATTCTTCAATGTCCCGTTTTTGAATTTAATGATCACCAATCTAGGGTTTCCACTCATCCTTCTAATGGCTCCGATGTTAATCGTGCGGTAAGATCATGAATCACAAGTTTAATTGATTTTGTTTTATGCAAAATATGTATCAATTTCTTCTTCTTCATCTCTTCCATATCCATTTCAAAGTCGTCGTTGACGTTTCGCAAGAGGAGAAGCAGCACATGTTATAACCCTGAAGCAGAGAACATCATACTCAGCTTCCCCGCCCAATCTACTTCATTACGGCCACCATCTGTGCATGTCACTATTCTGAGCACCGCGAATCTGAAATTTAAAGCCTGTCACGACGCGTCCAATATTTCGCCGCACAAAGCCTCCGACGACACTCCTTTCCAAAACGGGCCGTCCTTTCTTCGCTCACTTTATTTCTCTTTGTTTTTGCAATCATTTTATCAATGATTTTTCATTTTTATTTTAAAATTCAATAGTCTACATTGCATTTTGGATATAATTTTGTGTAGCTTATACGCTAATTCATTTGAGACATTTTGTTTGAACATGATCCATATCAGTTTAGCATAACATTTATTCATATTATATTTCTAATTATATTTAGTTTTAATTTCCATATTCCGGAAAAGAAAAAGAGGATTGATGATGAAGCTTGGTTATACCTTATCACTTGATTATATTTGATCGCAAATATGTACCTAATTAAATACTATAATTATTTTCTCTCATGTATTCTATGCAGAAATTTGAGGGACTCCATTTTGTTAGATTCATGTATGGATGCCGAATGGATGTCCGGGTGAGGAAGAGAAATTCACTTTGATTATTACATAATATATGGTTATATGGTTTTTTTGTAAGATGCAACTTTTGATTATTACAAATCTTTTGGAGTTCTATATCTTATATCTGGTTATAACTATTTATTCTATAATATTCTTGCAATATAGGAGGCAAAGGATCCCCTTGATGGTTCTTCTAGATGGCAGACAGTTGGCCCTAAAGGTGAGATGTCACTGGTGTGCATTTTTATTGAAGGTAATTTTTATTGTTCGTATTTTTTTCTTTTAGTTTGTTGTCGGGCAATTGAAAATGTTGCAGATGGGAAATTTCAAATCCTTTATTTTATAGTGAATTTTTTGTTTCGGTGCTGAAATCTTTCTAATGGTTTTGCAAACTTTTTCTTCCAAATGATACCAAGGGCTGGTGGAGATTCATCTGCTAAGAAAAATCATCAGCAAATTTCTAATCCACAGGTAAAAAATATGCACGTGATGTTGTTTATATTTATAGTATAGTAATTAATTTTGCTTAAGATTTACATACCTTTGAAATTGGATTTGTTTTAGTTAACAATAGTTATACATGTTTTAATTTGTCTACATTGCATTTTGGATATGATTTTGTGTAGCTTCAACGCTAATTCATTTGAGACATTTTGTTTGAACATGATCCATATCAGTTTAGCATAACATTTATTCATATTATATTTCTAATTATATTTAGTTTTGATTTCCATATTCAGGAAAAGAAAAAGATGATTGATGATGAAGCTTGGTTATAGCTTATCACTTGATTATATCTGATCCCAAATATGTACCTAATTAAATACTATAATTATTTTCTCTCATGTATTCGATGCACAATTTTGATGGACTAAATTTTGTTATATTCATGTATGGATGCACGAAGGGATATCCGGGTGAGGAAGGGAAATTCACTTTGTTCGTATTGTTGAGTGCTCAAGAGAGCTAATTAGTTAGCAATAGAAGTAGCTACTATTTAAAAAGAAATTGATAATATTACATAATATATGGTTATATGGTTTTATTGTCAGATGCAGATTTTGATTATTACAAAGCGTTTGGAGTTCTATATCTTATATCGGGTTATAACTATTTATTCTATAACATTCTTGCACTATAGGAGGCAAAGGATCCCCTTGATGGTTCTTCTAGATGGCAAATAGTTGGCCCTAAAGGTGAGTTGTCACTTGTGTGCATTTTTATTGATGAGAATTTTTATTGTTTTATTGTTGGTATTTTTTTTCTTTAATTTGTTGTCGGGCAATTGAAAATGTTGCAGATGGGGGAATTTCAAATTCTTTATTTTATAGTGAATTTTTTGTTTCGATGCTGACATCTTTCTAATGGTTTTGCAAACTTTTTAAATCTTCAACAAGTGTCTAATCCTCAAGTAAAAAATATACACATTAACTATGATTTTCTATTGCACGTGGTGCTGCTTTTATTTATAGTATAATAATTAATTTTGCTTAAGATTTACTTATCTTTGAAATGGGATTTGTTTTTAATTTGTCCTAAGTGCTAAGTGAAGTGTGTTGGTGATGACAATATTGAGTTATGGCGTATAGCACATAAGCTTGGTAGACAACTTGACAACTATCATAATGCTTCATCATATACATTTTGTATCCCAGTAAGTAAATTTATACAAGAGTTTATGACATGTGTGTTTATTTTATGGATACGGGAATTTATCAAACCATAGGATGGACTTCATGCTAGGCAATCAGTTCCTCATGTTGACATCCATATTTTTTATAGAAAAAATGGTATATGTGGATATAGACAGGAAAAATAGGAGTATTGAATAAATGACACAAAAGGCTGATGATTAAGAAATTTTGTATTTTGAAAGTAGCTAGATATAAAATATATGAAGAGTTAGGAAATGTGGATGAAAAAATATTGATAATAAAGGAAATAAGTCCTTTGAAAAATTGTTTACGTCATTTGATTACTGATTATGGAAGTCTCAAACTCAAGAAATTGGTATTGGTGTGTTTCTTAGGCTAGAAATTTCAATCAAAAATCTTATAACTCTTTTTCTACTTTAAATACAAAAACTGAAAAGATACGAAAACAATAGAAGTGTCATGATCCATTGCAATTTTAAGTGATCATGACTATTTGTATTTTTCTGTGTTACTACTAATAGCAAAGACAATTTATAATATCACCATGCCTTTGTTTATAAATTGTACATAATTATAAAATAATTTTTTTAGCATATTTAAAGAAATAACTATAGTAATATATAACTTGACTTTTAATTGACCATTACATAAAATATCAAAATATAATAAAGTGTTCTAAATTATATTTAATAAAATATATAGCATGTGTTATTCTTTTTTTTTATTTTTATTTTTCTTATTTTGATATAAAGTGATTTTGCATGATTAATATGCATTAATAATAATTAATGGTGTAATAAAAATAAAAATAACGTATTAGATTTGTTAAGGGAATGAAATTAAATATTAAGAAAAAATTTACATTAAAATTTATAATTCTAATTTAAATTATAATTGGAAATTCTACAAAATTGAATATTTAGTATAAATGAATGATTGATAAATAGAAATCTATTATTAAACACATCAAACATTTTTATAAATATTTATTATAAATCAATTACAAAGTAATTTTTGGAAATTGTGGTTAAACTATCTTTTTGGCAATTGAAATTAATTGGAAAAAAAATTGGATACATTTTAAACATTAATTTTACGGGATGCATTTAAAATTTTAAACAATTAATTCAATTTAATTTTGGTTCTTAAAATATGTTTTTAAATTAGAACATTATTTTTTATACCACTTTTATAATAATTAATCCAATCTATTAAATATGATTTCAATTAAACAAATAAATATTATATACTTAATGAAAAATGATATTATGACATGATACAAGAAAAAATAAAATTGATTTGAAAAAAATGTTATCTTTTTTATGTTAAAATGTTAATATTTATATTAAATGATTGATACAAATATTTCTTTTTATTAAAAATCATGAGACAATTATGATTGATGAATAAACAAATTTCTTATGAAAACAAAAATTTGTTATTCTTTTTATATTTTATATAATTTTTAACCATCACTCTATTAGAAAAAAGTTATGTATGCTATTAATTAAAAGGCATGTTATAATAAATTATAATCTTATTATAATCTTATTTTTTAATTATAATTAGTTTTAAAATATATATTTTTATTTAAAAAAAATTTAACGCTTGTCTCGCACGGGTCTAAAGACTACATTATTTAAATTAAATTTTATATGTTTACTATTAATAATCAAATATATTAAATAATATATTATCATTTCATCATTTTATATTAATAATCAAATAATTTAAGTAAATTTATTATTTTTACACATATTTATATCCGTGCCTCGCTCGGGTCTAAAAACTAGTTCTCATTAATATTCAATACTTTTATCGGTAACTTCATGTTCCCGTTAATGTTCAATATTTTGATCAATAACTTAATATTTTCGTTAATATTCAATATTTTGGTCACTAACTTCAGGTTTCCGTTAATGTTCAATATATTGATTAATAACTTAATATCATTGTTTATGTTCAATATTTTGATCAGTAGCTTCATGTTCTCGTTAATATTCAATGTTTTGATCAACAACATTATGTTCCCGTTAATATTCAATATTCTGATTATTTACTTCACGTTTCCATTAATATTAAATATTTTGACCAATAATTTTATATCTACTTAGTATATAAAATTAGGATGAGTTTTTGGCAAGTTTGTCAAGTGTCACTCTCTCATGCATTCTATAATTTTTAATTCAGCTATAAATGGAAATTTAATCTTAATGTATTTCGTTTTTTTAATATATTTATTAATTAAGTTAAATCAATTAAAACTTTGGGTCATGAAAACGGTTCACGCTTAATTAATAACAGATTCACATGGTTTTTTAAAACAAACAAAAATTTTAGATCTTTTGATTCCCGATGCATAATAATATATATCTGGGGAAGACCAAACAACCAAATTGATTCACTTTCCAAAACCAATGAAAGCTTCTCAGTCTCACTGTAATTTCTCTCTCTTCTAAATTCTTCAATGTCCCACGTTTTTGAATTTAGATCACCAATCTAGGGTTTCCCCTCCTTCTCTCGATGGCTCCTGATGTTAATCGTGCCGGTAAGATCATGAATCACAAGTTTAATTGATTATGTTTAATGCAAAATCCGTTTAAATTTCTTCTTCTTCATCTCTTCTGTTGTGAATCGGATGCCTTGAAACAAATATATATAAGATTGTTGCTCATGGTAGTGAAAAAGAATGAAGAACACGATGAACACAAGGATTGGTTATTTAACTGCTATTCTTTCCTTTATCTTCAAAACAAGATTACAAGTATACAAGAATAACAAATCACCCTCACCCTAAATTAGGATTTGCGTTGTCTGATGATGAGAGA
The DNA here is from genome assembly GCA_021764765.1 of Vicia sativa. Classification (NCBI taxonomy): domain Eukaryota; kingdom Viridiplantae; phylum Streptophyta; class Magnoliopsida; order Fabales; family Fabaceae; genus Vicia; species Vicia sativa. Next base: position 43,993,283 of record CM038795.1, read on the forward strand.
CTAGTATGCTATTTATAATAAACCTAACATACTAAACTAATGGGCTTTTATCACAAATACCCATTACAAGCTAACTTAGGGTACAAGCTAACAACAATTGGACATAACAAGCAGGCCGATTCGATGCTAACAATTCTGCATCCTTCGACACAATAGAGTTCGACCCGATATCTCACAAATCTCCACCTTGGAACAAACTCTATTATCAACTAACGAATTAGTTTTCTTCATGCGACTTTATCAACTACATACGGTGGAAAAACATGCGAACTAGGCAATGTCTTGGTGATCATATCGGTGACATTATGATCTGTCGAAACCTTCAGCACTTGGACTTCTCCACGCTCGATTACCCCTCTGACAAAATGCAACCTCACATCAATGTGCTTGGTTCGCTCATGATAGGCTGAATTCTTCGACAGGTGTATTGCACTTTGACTATCACATTTAACAGTGATAACTTCCCCTTGAATTTTCAGCTCCTTAGCAAAACCTTCAAGCCACAATGCTTCTTTCACGACTTGATTAAAGCAATATATTCCGCGTCAGTGGTTGATAATGAAACAACCTTCTGAAGTGTTGCTTTCCAACTAATAGCTATACCAAACATAGTGAAAACATATCCAGAAATAGATTTTCTGGAATCCATACAACCTGCATAATCAGAGTCGACATATCCTTTGATTGCTGCTTTATTATCTTCACCAAAGGCTCCACCATAAATTAAGACTCTGTTTAGAGACCCATTTATGTACCTTAGAATCCACTTCAATGCTTGCCAGTGAGCCTTTCCAGGATTCGCCATGTACCTGCTTACAAGACTTACTGCATATGCTATGTCGGATCTAGTACAAACTATAGCATACATCAAAGAACTTACTACATTAGCATATGGGATGCTATTCATATAAGTTCTTTCGACCTCAGTACTGGGACATTGATCAATAGTCAATTTGAATTGAGGGTTTGTTGGAGTCTGACGGGCTTGGTCGACATACCAAACTTTTAGAATCCTTGTAAATATGCCTCTTGAGACAAGCATAATTTTGACTGCTTTCTATCTCTTCGAATGTCAATTCCAAGAATCCTGGAAGCTGCTCCTAGATCCTTCATTTCGAACTCCTTATTGAGTTCTTCCTTCACCCTCATTACCTCTTTGACAATGTTACTTGCTATGAGAATATCATCAACATAAAGTAACAAAATAACAAATGAATTACCGGAATGAAATCGAGTAAACACGATTGGTGCCGACTTCTAACGAAACTTATGCGTGTCATGAATTTGTCGAATCTCTATTCCTTGTCGAGGAGATTGTTTCAGCCCATATAAAGATCTATTCAACTTGCACACATAATCTTCCTTTCCTTACATACCCTTGAGTTGCCTCATCGAGGATTGTTTCATCTAGATCACCATACAAACATGATCTTCACATCCATACATTTCGATTCAAGATTGCCTTTGTGCCACCATGGCAAGCAACATTCGAATGGACCTATGCTTCTGGGAGAAAACACATCATTGAAATCTATACCTTCTTTACGAGTGAAACCCTTGCACCAACCTTGCCTTGTATCTTTTCGGCCCTCCTTGATTCCTTCCTTAACTTTGAAAATCCATTTCGGTGACTAACTTGGCTCCAGCGGGTTTCTTGATCAATTCAGTGTTGTTATCATGAAGAGACTTCATCTCATCATCCATGGCCTTCATCCATTCGGTCTTATTTAGACTCCTCATAACCGTTGTAGTCTCTTGGTTCTTCGTCCGAACCTCACTTGCGAGATTAAGGCATAAGCTATAAGATCTGCATACCCAAACCTTGGTGGTTTGATGACTCTTCGTGTCCTATCTCTTGCCAATAGATAGTCATCAGGTTTCCTCAACTTCATCGACATCATCTTTTCGACTTTATCTAGGATATGCGATTATCGACATGCTCCACCTCAGAGAATCTCTACTGTTCGACTCTTCGTCGGATACTACGCGCCGACCAACATCATCCATTTTCTTGAAAGCCATTTCGGTTTCATTGAAAACATCTCATTGGTGATAATCTTACGTGACGACTTTAGGCACCATAGCCTATAAGTTTTGACTCCTTAGATATCCCATGAACATGCATTTAAGAGCTCTAGGTTCAACCTTGTCTTGCCTAATGTGAGCATAGGCTACGACCAAATACTCTCGGTTTGTCGAGATTTGGTGGATGTCCCGACCAAACTTCTTGGTGTCTTCATATCTACTTGCGATCGAAGGACATCTGTTTATTAGATATGTTTGTCGAAGCACCTCATTAAAACATCTTCTTTAAGCGACACTAGTCAACATGCATCTAACTCTCTCAAGATGGTTCGATTAAACCTTTCGGCCAAACCATTTTGTTGTGGAGTGCATGCGATGGTTCGTGCCTTGCAATACCGAGGCGACAGGTGTCGAATGCCTCATAGCAAAATTCAAGACCATTGTGCATTCTCAACCTCTTGACCTTTACGCGGTTTGGTTTCGACCAGTCTTCCACCTTTGAAATTCTCAAAGTTTCATCCTTAGTCTTACGAATGAATACCCATAACTTTCGGAGTAGTCATCTACTATGGATAGAAAATACCTTGCTCCTGAATGTGATGGACACCTTGCAGGCCCCCAAAGATCAACATGGATGTAATCAAGGGATCCATGTGTTCTTTGTTTGCCTTTGTTGAACTTCACTCTGCAAGATTTTCCAAGTACACAGGGTTCACAAAACTTCAGCTTTTCGACTTTGTCTCCACCAAGCAAATTTTGTTTCCCCAATTCGACCAAACCCCTTTCACTGACATGGCCTAATCTCATGTGCCAGATTTCTGTCTTCGACAAAGATTTCGTGGATGCAACATTTGTCGAACCACTTACAACACAGGGTATCTGACCTTGTTTCTTCACGCCTCTCAAGACTTCCTTGACCCTTCATAACTCTTGGGATACTTCTCTCCTTGAAAAACATATCCTTTCTTGTCGAATTCAAGAGAAATCAAATTTCTCTTTAAATCGTACATACGACTTGATCAATAACCTTATTGACTCATCATGGAGTTTGAATCTCACAGATCCCACACCTGCAATCTTGCAAGTTTTGTTGTTTCCCAGCAATACAGATCCACCATCTTGATCACATAATTCCTCGAACAAGTCTTTGTTTGGAGTCATGTGCCAAGTGCACCCAAAATCCATAATCCATTCCTTCGACGAGTTGCTGCTCGAAACCACAAGAACATCAGATGAGTCGAAATCATCTTGAACAAAGCATTGCCATTATCCTTTCCTCCATGATTTTCGCGTTGGGGCACACTTTTCTTGTGTGACCCTCCTTCTACAATGATAGCATCGAATACTAGATGCTTCCTTTGTAAAACCTGGCGACTTTTACCTTTCTTGTCGAACTTATGATCCTTTCAAGAATTTTCCTTTATGCCAAACCTTCACCAACCGTCGAAGGTTTATGCTCCTTCGTTCATTTAAGTCCTTGAATACAAGGTGATTGAACCTCTTCAAGGTCGGGGACTCCCTTCCATACAAGAGTTTCTTTGAAGTGGGCATGTGATCAGGGAAGCACAACAACAACAATGCTTGATCTTCATCATCGATCTTCGCATCAATATTTTCAAGATCAAGAATCGACATTGAACATATCAGCTTTCGATCAACACTTTGTCATCATTCATCTTGAATGAATACAAAGCTTGCTTGAGTAAGTCGATTCTGTGATTTAGTCATGTACAAACTTTCAAGTTTCACCCATAACCTACGTGTCGTCTCCTTTGATACCCGAAGAACCTTATCACAAGGCTCAACAAAATTGCTGTGGGCTTCTCTATCATTGCCTTCTCGAGTTGCGTTAACGCTTCATTCATGGTGACTCTCCTTCAACGCTTCAAACAACCTCTTTGAACCAATAGGGCTTTCATCTTGGCGCACGGACCGAAATCGTTCACTCCGTGAACTTTTCAATCTCATACTTTGTCGAGGCATCTTCTCCGCTCTCGCACCAATTTGTTGTGAATCGGATGCCTTGAAACAAATATATATAAGCTTGTTGCTCAAGGTAGTGAAAAGAATGAAGAACACGATGAACACAAGGATTGGTTATTTAAGCGCTATTTTTCCTTTATCTTCAAAACAAGATTACAAGTATACAAGAATAACAAATAACCTCTCACCTAAATTAGGATTTGGTATGCAATGATGAGAGACTAGTATGCTATTTATAATAAACCTAACATACTAAACTAATGGGCTTTTATCACAAATACCCATTACAAGCTAACATAGGCTAACTTAACAACGATTGGACATAACAAGCGGGCCCGATTCGATGCTAACAATTCTAGAATCCTTGACACAATAGAGTTCGACCCAATATCTCACATCTTCCATATCCATTTCAAAGTCGTCGTTGACGTTTCGCAAGAGGAGAAGCAGCACATGTTATAACCCTGAAGCAGAGAACATCATACTCAGCTTCCCCGCCCGATCTACTTCACTACGGCCACCATCATGCATGTCACTATTCTAAGCACCATGATCAAATTTAAATCACACGTGGCGTCCGATGGTGCACAAAGCCTCCGACGACACTCCTTTCCAAAACGGGCCGTCCTTTCTTCGCTCACTTTATTACTCTTTGCTTTTGCTATCATTTTATCAATGATTTTTCATATTTATTTTAAAATTCAATAGTCTACATTGCATTTTGGATATAATTTTGTGTAGCTTCAACGCTAATTCATTTGAGACATTTTGTTTGAACATGATCCATATCAGTTTAGCATAACATTTATTCATATTATATTTCTAATTATATTTAGTTTTGATTTCCATATTCAAGAAAAGAAAAAGATGATTGATGATGAAGCTTGGTTATACCTTATCACTTGATTATATTTGATCCCAAATATGTACCTAATTAAATACTATAATTATTTTCTCTCATGTATTCTATGCAAATTTGAGGGACTCCATTTTGTTAGATTCATGTATGGATGAACGAATGGATGTCCGGGTGAGGAAGAGAAATTCACTTTGATTATTACATAATATATGGTTATATGGTTTTTTTGTAAGATGCAACTTTTAATTATTACAAAGCTTTTGGAGTTCTATATCTTATATCTGGTTATAACTATTTATTCTATAATATTCTTGCACTATAGGAGGCAAAGGATCCCCTTGATGGTTCTTCTAGATGGAAGACAGTTGGCCCTAAAGGTGAGATCTCACTAGTGTGCATTTTTATTGATGGTAATTTTTATTGTTCGTATTTTTTTCTTTAGTTTGTTGTCGGGCAATTGAAAATGTTGCAGATGGGGGAATTTCAAATCCTTTATTTTATACTGAATTTTTTGTTTCGGTGCTGAAATCTTTTTAATGGTTTTGCAAACTCTTTCTTCCAAATGATACCAAGGGCTGGTGGAGATTCATCTGCTAAGAAAAATCTTCAGCAAGTTTCTAATCCACAGGTAAATAATATGCACGTGATGTTGTTTACATTTATAGTATAGTAATTAATTTTGCTTAAGATTTACTTACCTTTGAAATCGGATGTTTTAGTTAACAATAGTTATACATGTATTAATTTGGCTACATTGCATTTTGGACATAATTTTGTGTAGCTTCAACGCTAATTCATTTGAGACATTTTGTTTGAACATGATCCATATCAGTTTAGCATAACATTTATTCATATTATATTTCTAATTATATTTAGTTTTGATTTCCATATTCAGGAAAAGAAAAAGATGATTGATGATGAAGCTTGGTTATAGCTTATCACTTGATTATATCTGATCCAAAATATGTACTGTCATACCCCAATTTTTGACCTAATATACCACCATATATGTGCATCATTTCATAGCTATTTCGAACGACGTGTCGGGTATAGCATTCCGGGTCAAAATTAGGGTTTCATCGATTTTCATCGATTCAAGAGCTAACCAATTAGGGTTTGAGATTTTTCATCTCATTTGATCTATCTTGATCAAAATATCAACCCCGATCATCGGATAACAAAATTTTCTCACTGATCAATCAAGGATCGACCAATTAGGGTTTTGATCGGGTGTGAGAATTCTCGACTTTTGAGCGGTGGATGACTTTTTGGATAGAGATTGGTCATTATATCTTAGATATAACCTCTTGACCTAATTTACGGATTCAAATCATCACAGTTCACGAATTCATCGATCGTTTTGAAACATCGATGAAATTTCATCTGCGAAAAGTCAAACTTTGACTTTTGGTCAAATTTTTCAAAACAAAACTTTTTCCATCATCAAAATACTTCAAATGATCCATCATGATCATCAAAAATCAAAGGATTTGGAAAAGTCAACAAAAAGTCAAAATTTCTATAACTTAGAAAAATTTCTAAGTGTTGAAATTTCACATTTTTTCCAAACTTCAAGCCATTTTTTCACCTAGTTCCAATTGGAATTTGAAAAAACTCAAAACATGAAAGTTGTAGATCATGGAAAAATATTTCCAAAATGTCCAAGAACTTCAAAATCCATGAAGGCTAGCTATGTTTTTGAAATTAAAACCAAAGGTGCCATGAAACTTGATTTTCAAAATCCATAACTTCAAATTATAGGTCTTTTTGTGTTTTCTCATTCAAACCACTTCTAACACTTGCCAAGTGACTCATCAAACTGATAAACATCAGTAAAAAGTAATGATTGAGGATTGGATCAAGTTTGAACAATTTTGCACATGGTAAAAAAAAGGAAGTTTCCTTTTAAGGCAAAATGCCTTTCTTGCCCTTTAAGGCAACTTCAAATTGCAAAATGCCATGTCCTTCTTGCCTAATCTTGCAGAACCTCTTGCCTATAAAAGGATGACATTTCAAGAGAAAACGACACCAAAAACTTCACAAATACATGCTTTCTCTTCATTTCCTTGAAAATCAAGAAATCCATCTTATTTTGAGAAACATTGCAAATTTTGAAATCTGTGAAAACCATGAAAAGTTTTTGTGTCTAACATGTTCTAATACTAACATGTAATCTATTTGAATCTTAAAATCAACATAGAACTAGCTAAAATTCAGAATCACACTTCATGTCATTTTCTTAACCAAAGCGCCAAGCAATCGGTTGGAGTTGAGCTTGATCAAGCGTGTTCTAATGATTCATACATAATCCATATACATCATATACATGATGCGGATCAATCACATGACGTAACACCATTAACCCCATTTTCGAGTTTCACTTTGAGCGTAGGGTGGACTTGGCTAGGTTGATTGGAAAGGATTCAAAGCAAAGTCTCCTCAGCATCCATACATGCCGATGAAGCTTAAATGATCAAGAAATAGCGGAAACACGTTTTGAGCTCCTTGATTCTCACTTTTCCGGTAAGAACACGGCGGTTCTCTTAATTCCTTGCACCATTTGAGAAAAACTCTTGGCGATCTTTTCGCACCTCTAACGATCAATAGCCCTCAAAAAATCGAACAATCATGAACCATGAATCATTTAATTTGAAAAATCCGTTTTAGGGTTCATACGTGTTCTTTGAATCGAAATCATTCTAGGCTTAATATAAATGAAATTAACAAGCATCTTCATGTTCGTGGCCTAAAATCGATCAAGTTTGGTTTTTACATCGTGCCATTTGGTTGAGAAACGAAGGAGATAGCTCGGTCGTGGCGAAAATCAAACACAAGCCCAGAAAATGCGTGCGTGTTCTTGGTGTTCTTCAGTTTTTGAAATTTTCAAATTAACCAATATAATATTAACGCGTGTTTTAATCCACTAATAACTCAAACGCATTTGGCTCAGTGGTTCATGGCTTGCCTTTAAGGCTTTGTGACACGCGTATTACCTCATGGTCATGGGTTCAAAACCCAGCAAGACCATTCTTTTTACAAAGCTTTCAATTTTTCATGTTTTCTTCAAAACTTTCCAATACCATATCAACACGTGTTTTGATCCACTAAACATCCCAAACGCGTTGGCCCAGTGGTTGCTTGCTTGGTCTTAGTACTTTCTGCCACGTGCCTCACCTCATGGTCATGGGTTCAAAACCCAGCAAGACCAAATTTTTTTACAAAACTTCCATATTTTCATGTTTTTTTATCAAACTTCAACAATTTTTTTGACTAATCAAAACTTCTCATTTTGAGATGATTTTTTGCACACTTGTCATTTAATATATAATATTTTATGATTATGTCAAAAAAAATCCAAAAATATTTTCATCTGATTAAATTTTAATCGGAAAGCACGTTAAGCGTTTTCAAACCTCCTTAAAGGTGAATTTTCAAGTTTTCGACTTCGATTTTTTCAAAACCTTTCACAAATCAACTTAACATTTCAAAACATTCTCAAAACATTTTCAAATCATTTTTCAAAACATTTCATCAAACTTGCATCTTTTTACCATGATCAATCCGATTTAAAACGATAAAACTGAATTCGTTTCTTCTCGAATTTCTCGATCAATCACGGGCCTCCCTTATGGTGTAAGTCCCAACCCTTTATGTACATACTTAGATTTATTTGTACATATTCAAAACATCTTTGTCAATATTCAAACATAAACAAATCTCTTTCATTTGTTTTCATTCGTTTGTCTATCTTGTTGAAACCATTGGTTCTAAAGGAAGGTTTCTCCTGAGCAAGATTTCTTTTAAACCAATGGGCCTCCATCACGGTGTAAGTCCCATAACATTCTTTTATGTACATAATATTTCTTTGTACATATCAAACTTTTTATCTGTACATAACACAGATATTTCAAAAAAAACAAACTTTTATCTGTACATACCTAATACAGATACTCTTTCTTTGGAAAAATACTTTTTACAGATAAACTTCAATCAATCATTTTGTTCCATCTGCATTTTACACTAAATACCATTGGTATTGAAAGGAGCATTATTCCTGTAAACGCTTTCAAATCAATGGGCCTCTCTTCTGATGTAAGTCCCAACCTCCTATGTACATCCATCTTTCTTTGTACATAAAAACTCGTCCGTGTACATATTCATTTCCTTGTACACAGTTCAACTTGTGAATAATCAAGTTACGCTCGTTTTAAACGTTCGTTCACAGACACTTGTTTATATTTCATGAAATAAACATCATGCATTGTTTATATTTCCTTCATAAACTCCTGTGAATACATATCACACACACACTTTTGTTTATACAACCGTCTAATAAATAACATAACAATTAGACTAATCAATAGGTTCCCACATATAGCCTCCGCTTGGGCTTCATACAAGACAACTCATCCCATCATGAGTTTAGCCTCCACTGGGCTTCATACAAGATATTTTATCTCCAGAGTTCAGACCTTCTCTTGGGCTTTGTACAAAGAAACTCTCCCCAGAGTTAGCCTCGCTTAGGCTTCATATAAGACATCACTCCCCTGTTGAGTTAGCCTCCTCTTGGGCTTCGTTCAAAAGAACTCCTCATTGAGTTTAGCCTTCTCTTGGGCATCATACAATGAAAGAGATAGGAAATCTCTTAACAGCCTCCTCTTGGGCTTCCAATACAAAGAATCACCCGCTAAGATAGAACCACGAAAGGATGGTTTCTCGGTGAAATCACTTTCAAAATTCCCATAGAGTAAAATTTCCCGGTGAAATTACTCTTACTCAGCAAAGGATGATTTCTCGGTGAAATCCTTTTCAAGCCAAAGACAGCCATACCCTATAGCTTCCTCTTGAGCTTCATACAAGGACCCTCGATGACCCTCGATGACCCTCGATGACCCTCGGAATGCCTCCTCTTGGGCTAACAATACAAGGACCCATGGGCTTCTTAAAAGCATCCCTTTAATCCAATCAATTTCTCCTTGAGATTTAGACATCTATCATCTCTATGGAAGAAGTATCTCATCTATCACATCGCATACAGTCAAAAACTTTTCAAACTATTTTCAAACAAAAACATCTATTAACAGTAAGTGGTAACGCTTGTACACTCAAGCAAAACACCTAATGCTTACAGTTAAAAGATTCAATCATCTTTTCAAACATCTTTCTTAAACATGTAAGTGGTAACGCTTGTACACTCAAGCAAAACACCTAATACTTACGACGAAAGATTTTAATCAATCAAACTTTTCAAAAATGTATGTGATGAAATAGATTAGATACATTTTTCATTAAGATGACATTTATCATCTCTTACTAACATCCGTTGCTTTCCACTAGCATAAGTGGGAACTACAATTGCTCTGACTTTCTCAACATCCTTTTGAGAATACGTAGGAACAAGGTCTCATCCTTGCCGAGCAAATTTCTATCTCCCTCAGACCAAACAAACCATAGAACCCTGTAGATCCGAGCTACAAATGCTCTGATTCCCACTAGGGGATATGTATGAAGATCCATAGATCTTTTGAGCACAATAATAACAAAACCTAGAATCCTACATAATCTACTGTTTCTTAAAATTCCAAAGGAGAAACTTTCCCAATCATAGAAATAGCAAATTAAAAAACACACAACAGATCAAACATATTCATATATAAAAAGCTATGGATAACCATATATATTTAGGATGCTCCATCTGTTCCTTTATATAACAATCCCCCTTACTCAGAATCTCCCCAATGCGTTATGTCTAGTTTGCGCTAGTCATTACGCATACCAATATCAATTGAGGGTATTTCAGCTTTCCCCTTTTTCATAATCATTAAATCATCTTTCTTGTGTTGAAAATAATAAAGCTTGATGCTCGCGGCATCTTTATAAACAAATCAAAAGATTTAAATCGTTGCGTACCAGAAGATCCGAACTCACGTTCGCATCCTCATGGCGCGTCACCTTTTAACGCGAACATGTACCTAATTAAATACTATAATTATTTTCTCTCATGTATTCGATGCACAATTTTGATGGACTAAATTTTGTTATATTCATGTATGGATGCACGAATGGATATCCGGGTTAGGAAGACAAATTCACTTTGTTCGTATTGTTGAGTGCTCAAGGAAGGTAATATGTTAGCAATAGAAGTACCTACTATTTAAAAAGAAATTGATAATATTACATAATATATGGCTATATGGTTTTATTGTCAGATGCAGATTTTGATTATTACAAAGCTTTTGGAGTTCTATATCTTATATCGGGTTATAACTATTTATTCTATAATATTCTTGCACTATAGGAGGCAAAGGATCCCCTTGATGGTTCTTCTACATGGAAAATAGTTGGCCCTAAAGGTGAGATGTCACTTGTGTGCATTTTTATTGATGAGAATTTTTATTGTTGGTATTTTTTTCTTTAATTTGTTGTCGGGCAATTGAAAATGTTGCAGATGGGGGAATTTCAAATCCTTTATTTTATAGTGAATTTTTTGTTTCGATGCTGACATCTTTCTAATGGTTTTGCAAACTTTTTCTTCCAAATGATACCAAGGGCTATAGTAAGGGAGGAGATTCATCTGCTAAGAAAAATCTTCAACAAGTGTCTAATCCTCAAGTAAAAAATATACACATTAACTATGATTTTCTATTGCACGTGGTGCTGTTTTTATTTATAGTATAGTAATTAATTTTGCTTAAGTTTTACTTATCTTTGAAATTGGATTTGTTTTAGTTCACAATAGTTATACATGTTTTAATTTGTCCTAAGTGCTAAGTGAAGTATGTTGTTGATCTGATTGATGATGACAATATTGAGTTATGGTGTATAGCACATAAGCTTGGTAAACAACTTGAGAGCTATCATAATGCTTCATCGTTTACATTTTGTATCCCAGTAAGTAAACTTATACAAGAGTTTATGACATGTGTGTTTATTTTATGAATAAGGGAATTTATCAAACCATAGGATGGACCTCATGCTAGGCAATCAGTTCCTCATGTTGCCGTCCATATTTTTCAGTTCCTCATGTTGCCATCCATATTTTTCATAGAAAAAATGGTGATTATGTGTTTTTAGTAATTCGTTTTTTTAGTTTCATTTGATGTTATGGATTGTGTGAATGATGCAGATAAATAAAAAGGAGAGAGAATTTAAAAAGAAGCTATATGTGCATATAGAGAGGAAAAATAGGAGTATTGAATAAATGACACAAAAGGCTGATGATTAAGAAATTTTGTATTTTGAAAGTGGCAAGATATAAAATATATGAAGAGTTAGTAAATGTGGATGAAAAAATATTGATAATAAAGGAAATAAGTCCTTTGAAAAATTGTTTACGTCATTTGATTACTGATTATGGAAGTCTCAAACTCAAGAAATTGGTATTGGTGTGTTTCTTAGGCTAGAAATTTCAATCAAAAATCTTATAACTCTTTTTCTACTTTAAATACAAAAACTGAAAAGATACGAAAACAATAGAAGTGTCATGATCCATTGCAATTTTAAGTGATCATGACTATTTGTATTTTTCTGTGTTACTACTAATAGCAAAGACAATTTATAATATCACCATGCCTTTGTTTATAAATTGTACATAATTATAAAATAATTTTTTTAGCATATTTAAAGAAATAACTATAATACTATATAACTTGATTTTTTATTGACCATTACATAAAATATCAAAATATAATAAAGTGTTCTAAATTATATTTAATAAAATATATAGCATGTGTTATTCTTTTATTTTTATTTTTTCTTTTTCTTATTTTGATATAAGAGTGATTTTGCATGATTAATATGTATTAATAATAATTAATGGTGTAATAAAAATAAAAATAACGTATTAGATTTGTTAAGGGAATGAAATTAAATATTAAGAAAAATTTTACAATAAAATTTATAATTCTAATTTAAATGATAATTGGAAATTCTACAAAATTGAATATTTAGTATAAATGAATGATTGATAAATAGAAATCTATTATTAAACACATCAAACATTTTTATAAATATTTATTATAAATCAATTACAAAGTAATTTTTGGAAACGTGATCGTACGTTAAACTATCTTTTTGGCAATTGAAATTAATTGGAAAAAAAAATTGGATACATTTTAAACATTAATTTTACGGGATACATTTAAAATATTAAAGAATTAATTCAATTTTATTTTGGTTCTTAAAATATGTGTTTAAATTAGAACATTATTTTTTCTACCACTTTTATAATAATTAATCCAATCTATTAAATATGATTTCAATTAAACAAATAAACATTACATACTTAATGAAAAATGATATTATGACATGATACAAGAAAAAATAAAATTGATTTGAAAAAAATGTTATCTTTTTTATGATAATATGTTAATATTTATATTAAATGATGGATACAAATATTTGTTTTTATTAACAATCATGAGACAATTATGATTGGTGAATACACAAATTTCTTATGAAAAAAAAAATTGTTATTCTTTTTATATTTTATATAATTTTTAACCATCACTCTATTAGAAAAAAGTTATGTATGCTATTAATTAAAAGGCATGTTATAATAAATTATAATCTTATTATAATCTTATTTTTTAATTATAATTAGTTTTAAAATATATATTTTTATTTAAAAAAATTTTAACGCTTGCCTCGCACGGGTCTAAAGACTACATTATTTAAATTAAATTTTATATGTTTACTATTAATAATCAAATATATTAAATAATATATTATCATTTCATCATTTTATATTAATAATCAAATAATTTAAGTAAATTTATTATTTTTACACATATTTATATCCGTGCCTCGCTCGGGTCTAAAAACTAGTTCTCATTAATATTCAATACTTTTATCGGTAACTTCATGTTCCCGTTAATGTTCAATATTTTGATCAATAACTTAATATTTTCGTTAATATTCAATATTTTGGTCACTAAGTTCAGGTTTCCGTTAATGTTCAATATTTTGATTAATAACTTAATATATTTGTTTATGTTCAATATTTTGATCAGTAGCTTCATGTTCTCGTTAATATTCAATGTTGTGATCAATAACATTATGTTCCCGTTAATATTCAATATTCTGATTATTAACTTCACGTTTCCATTAATATTAAATATTTTGATCAATAATTTTATATCTACTTAGTATATAAAATTAGGATGAGTTTTGCAAGTTTGCCAAGTGTCACTCTCTCATGCATTCTATAATTTTTAATTCAGCTATAAATGGAATGTTTATCTTAATGTATTTTGCTTTTCTTTAATATATTTATTAATTAAGTTAAATCAATTAAAACTTTGGGTCATGGAAACGGTTCACGCTTAATTAATAACAGATTCACATGGTTTTTGAAAACAAACAAAATTTGGATCTTTTGATTCCGATGCATAATAATATATATCTGGGGAAGACCAAACAACCAAACTGACTCACTTGCCAAAACCAATGAAAGCTTCTCAGTCTCACTGTAATTTCTCTATCTTCTAAATTCTTCAATGTCCCACGTTTTTTGAATTTAATAGTCACCAATCTAGGGTTTCCCACTCCTCCTTCTCTGATGGCTCCTGATGTTAATCGTGCCGGTAAGATCATGAATCACAAGTTTAATTGATTTTGTTTTATGCAAAATATGTATCAATTTCTTCTTCTTCATCTCTTCCATATCCATTTCAAAGTCGTCGTTGACGTTTCGCAAGAGGAGAAGCAGCACATGTTATAACCCTGAAGCAGAGAACATCATACTCAGCTTCCCCGCCCAATCTACTTCATTACGGCCACCATCTGTGCATGTCACTATTCTGAGCACCGCGAATCTGAAATTTAAAGCCTGTCACGACGCGTCCAATATTTCGCCGCACAAAGCCTCCGACGACACTCCTTTCCAAAACGGGCCGTCCTTTCTTCGCTCACTTTATTTCTCTTTGTTTTTGCAATCATTTTATCAATGATTTTTCATTTTTATTTTAAAATTCAATAGTCTACATTGCATTTTGGATATAATTTTGTGTAGCTTCAACGCTAATTCATTTGAGACATTTTGTTTGAACATGATCCATATCAGTTTAGCATAACATTTATTCATATTATATTTCTAATTATATTTAGTTTTGATTTCCATATTCAATAAAAGAAAAAGATGATTGATGATGAAGCTTGGTTATACCTTATCGCTTGATTATATTTGATCCCAAATATGTACCTAATTAAATACTATAATTATTTTCTCTCATGTATTCTATGCACAAATTTGAGGGACTCCATTTTGTTAGATTCATGTATGGATGCACGAATGGATGTCTGGGGTGAGGAAGAGAAATTCACTTTGATTATTACATAATATATGGTTATATGGTTTTTTTGTAAGATGCAACTTTTGATTATTAAAAAGCTTTTGGAGTTCTATATCTTATATCTGGTTATAACTATTTATTCTATAATATTCTTGCACTATAGGAGGCAAAGGATCCCTTAATGGTTCTTCTAGATGGCAGACAGTTGGCCCTAAAGGTGAGATGTCACTGGTGTGCATTTTTATTGATGGTAATTTTTATTGTTCGTATTTTTTTCTTTAGTTTGTTGTCGGGCAATTGAAAATGTTGCAGATGGGGGAATTTCAAATCCTTCATTTTATAGTGAATTTTTTGTTTCGGTTCTGAAATCTTTCTAATGGTTTTGCAAACTCTTTCTTCCAAATGATACCAAGGGCTGGTGGAGATTCATCTGCTAAGAAAAATCTTCAGCAAGTTTCTAATCCACAGGTAAATAATATGCACGTGATGTTGTTTACATTTATAGTATAGTAATTAATTTTGCTTAAGATTTACTTACCTTTGAAATTGGATTTGTTTTAGTTAACAATAGTTATACATGTTTTAATTTGTCTACATTGCATTTTGGATATAATTTTGTGTAGCTTCAACGTTAATTCATTTGAGACATTTTGTTTGAACATGATCCATATCAGTTTAGCATAACATTTATGCATATTATATTTCTAATTATATTTAGTTTTGATTTCCATATTCAGGAAAAGAAAAAGATGATTGATGATGACTTGGTTATAGCTTATCACTTGATTATATCTGATCCCAAATATGTACCTAATTAAATACTATAATTATTTTCTCTCATGTATTCGATGCACAATTTTGATGGACTAAATTTTGTTATATTCATGTATGGATACACGAATGGATATCCGGGTGAGGAAGAGAAATTCACTTTGTTCGTATTGTTGAGTGCTCAAGAAAGGTAATAAGTTAGCAATAGAAGTAGCTACTATTTAAAAAGAAATTGATAATATTACATAATATATGGTTATATGGTTTTATTGTCAGATGCAGATTTTGATTATTACAATGCTTTTGGAGTTCTATATCTTAGATCGGGTTATAACTATTTATTCTATAATATTCTTGCACTATAGTAGGCAAAGGATCCCCTTGATGGTTCTTCTAGATGGAAAATAGTTGGCCTAAAGGTGAGATGTCACTTGTGTCCATTTTTATTGATGAGAATTTTTATTGTTGGTATTTTTTTCTTTAATTTGTTGTCGGGCAATTGAAAATGTTGCAGGTGGGGGAATTTCAAATCCTTTATTTTATAGTGAATTTTTTGTTTCGATGCTGACATCTTTCTAATGGTTTTGCAAACTTTTTCTTCAAAATGATACCAAGGGCTATAGTAAGGGAGGAGATTCATCTGCTAAGAAAAATCTTTAACAAGTGTCTAATCCTCAAGTAAAAAATATACACATCTAAGTGAAGTGTGTTGTTGATCTGATTGATGATGACAATATTGAGTTATGGCGTATAGCACATAAGCTTGGTAAACAACTTGAGAGCTATCATAATGCTTCATCATTTACATTTTGTATCCCAGTAAGTAAATTTATACAAGAGTTTATGACATGTGTGTTTATTTTATGAATAAGGGAATTTATCAAACCATAGGATGGACCTCATGCTAGGCAATCAGTTCCTCATGTTGCCATCCATATTTTTCATAGAAAAATTGTGATTATGTGTTTTTAGTAATTCGTTTTTTTAGTTTCATTTGATGTTATGGATTGTGTGAATGATGCAGATAAATAAAAAGGAGAGAGTGTTCGCGTTAAAAAGTGACGCGCTAGAGGATTTGAATATGAATTCAGATCCTCTGGCTCGAAACGATTTACTCGTTTGATTTGTTTATAAATATGCCGTGAGCATCAAGCTTTATAATTTTCAACACAAGAAAGATGATTTAATGATTATGAAAAAGGGGAAAGCTGTTAATACCCTCAATTGATTTGATATGTAATGACAGCGCAAACTAGGACAACACATTGGGAGATTACGAGTAAGGGGTTTGTTATATAAAGGGAATAGATGGAGCACCCTAAATATATATAGTTATCTATAGCTTTATATATGAATATGTTTGATATGTTTGTGTGTTTTAATTGCTATTTCTATGATTGGGAAAGTTTCTCCTTTGGGATTTCAAGAAGGATAGATTATGAGGGATCTTAGTGTTTGCTATTATTGTGCTCGCAAAGATCTGTGGATCTTCTGCATACATATCCCCTAGTGGGAATCAGAGCATTTGTAGCTCGGATCTACAGGGATCTATGATTTGTTTGGTCTGAGGGAGAAAGAAATTTTGCTCGGCAAGGATGAGACCTTGTGCCTACGTATTCTCAAAAGGATGTTGAGAAAGTCAGAGCAATCGTAGTTCCCACTTATACTAGTGGAAAGCAACGGGATGTTAGTAAGAGACAGACAAATGTCATCTTAATGAAAAAATGTATTTAATCTATTTCATCACATATATTTTGAAAAGTTTGATTGATTGAAATCTTTCATCGTAAGTATTGGGTGTTTTGCTTGAGTGTACAAGCGTTACCACTTACATGTTTAAGAAAGATGTTTAAAAAAGGTGATTGAATCTTTTAACTGTAAGCATTGGGTGTTTTGCTTGAGTGTACAAGCGTTACCACTTACAATTAAGAGATGCTTTTGTTTGAAAAGAGTTTGGAAATTTTTTGACTGTATGTGATGTGATAAATGAGATACTTCTTCCATAGAGATGATAGATGTCTAAATCTCGAGGAGAAATTGATTGGATTAAGGGGATGCTTTTAAGAAGCCCATGGGTCCTTGTATTGTAAGCCCAAGAGGAGGCATTACGAGGGTCATCGAGGGTCCTTGTATGAAGCTCAAGAGGAAGCTATAAGGTATGGCTGGCTTTGTCTTTAAAAGGGATTTCACCGGGAAACCATCCTTTTGGAATTAAGAGCAATTTCACCGGGAAATTATACTCTTTGGGTTCTATCCTAACGTGGGTGATTCTTTGTATTGGAAGCCCAATAGGAGGCTGTTAAGAGATTTTATATCTCTTTCATTGTATGATGCCCAAGAGAAGGCTAAACTCAAATGAGGAGTTCTTTTGAACGAAGCCCAAGAGAGGCTGACTCAACAGGGGAGTGTGTCTTATATGAAGCCTAAGCGGAGGCTAAACTCAGATGAATGAGTTTTCTTATATGAAGCCTAAGCGGAGGCTAAACTCAGATGAATGAGTTTTCTTATATGAAGCCTAAGAGGAGGCTGAACTCTGTGGGGAGAGTTATCTTGTATAAAGCCCAAGCGGAGGCTAACTATGGGGAACCTACTGGTTAGACTAGTTGTTATGTTATAACTAGACAATTATATAAACAAGTGCGTGTGTGATACGTATTCACAGGAGTTTATGAAGGAAATATAAACAATGTATGATGTTTATTTATAAGAGTTTATGAAGGAAATATAAACAAGTGTACGTGAAGCGAGCGTGCAAAAGCGTAACTTGGTTATTTACAAGTCGAATTGTGTACAAGGAAGTAAGTATGTACGGACGAGGATTTATGTAGAGAAAGATGGATGTACATAGGAGGTTGGGACTTACACCATAAGGGTGGCCCATTGGTTTGAAAGCGATTTCACGAGGAATAATGCTCCTTTCAATACTAATGGTATTCATTGTATATCTGAAAACAGAAAACAAAGCGATCGAAGTTTATACGTGAAAAGTATCGTATTATGTACACAAAGATTTGTATGTATATGAAAATAATTTGATATGTACAAGGAAAATATGTATGTACATAAAAGAATGTTTGATTTGTGTATACACAAGTGAAGTGAAAACAAACGATCGAAGTTTGTCTGTACTTGAGTATAAAAAGTATATGTGTTATGTACAGATAAAAATTTGTATGTATTTGAAGAAAGTTTGATATGTACAAAGAAATATTATGTACATAAAAGAATGTTATGGGACTTACACCGTGAGGGAGGCCCATGATCGATTAAGAAATTTGAGAGAAAACGAATTCGGTTTTATCGTTTAAATCGGATCGATCATGGAAAAAGATGCAAGTTTGATGAAAAGTTTTGAAAAAATGATTTTGAAAATGTTTTGAAATGTGAGGTTCATTTATGAGAATTTTTGAAAAGAATCGGAAGTCGAAAGTTTGAAAAATTCACCTTTAAAGGTGGTTTTGAAAAGTGCTCGAAGTGTCGTTTTCGGCTCGATTAAAACATAATCAGATGAAAGTTTTTTCTGAAAATTTTTGCACTATCATAAAATAGATACATTTATTGACAAGTGTACAAAAAATCACCTCAAAATGAGGAGTTTTGATTGGTTAAAAAAAATGTCAAAGTTTGTAAGAAAAATGAGAAAAATATGAAGAGTTTTGAAAAAAATGGTCCATGGGAGGTTTGAACCCATGACCATTGGGTTGGCTACGTGGCAGAAAGTACTACGAGCGTGCTGGCAACCACTGGGACAAGCGTGCTTTTGTGTTTTTGAATCAAAACACGTGTTAATAAAACATTGGAAAATTTAAATTTGAAAACTCCAGAACACGCGCGAAGCCCTGTTCTTCATCTTTGATTCTCATATTCTTCAATCCATGCTAGAATCCTTGTTTCTTGATGGAATTGGATGAAGTAAACATGAAAGTTGCTCGATTATTCACAAGGAACACGATGGTGGATGTTAATTTCATTTATTTTTGGTCTAACACGATTGAATTTCTGGAAATCACGAAGAACCCTAGAACTGTAATTTCTAATTGAAATGATGTGTAGTTGATGATTTTTCAAATTGTTTGAGGGATAAGGATCGTGATAAGTGCAGAAAACAATTGGCCAAGCGTTTTTTCATTTAAATGCAAGGAATCATGATATTGAAGTTTGAGTTCTCACCTGTTCAAGTTGAGATCGAAGATGATGTTGGAGTGTTTCCAGAATGGATTTGATGATTGTTTGAGCTTCAACGGATGTTAGAGAAGGTGTGGAATGCTCTGCTTGCTTCGAATCACTTTGAATCACTCCAGCCAAGTCCACCTGCATCAACTGAAAATGGAAGCTCGATTTCTATGTTAAAGTTGTTACAGATTGTTGTAATGGATCTGCATCATCCCCTATGATGTTCATGGATGATGTTTGGATGCTTGGAACACAAGTTAATCAAGCCTAACCAAGAATTCGAATCCTAAGGCAGTTTGTTCAAGTTTGAAAAGCATGACATGTAATTCAGAGTTTTGGCTTAGTTCATGTTGCTTTTATGTTTTAGACAAGTTTGATATTGATTATGAAATATGTTTGACACCAAAGTTCATCATAGTATTCACTAAATTTCAAAATTGCAAGTTATCCTCACTTTGAACTATAATTCAAGAAATTGGAGAAAGTGGAAGGAAAGCATGAACTTGCATTGCTTTGGTGTGTATTCAAATGGCCAACATGACCTCTATTTATAGGTCAAAAGTTCTGAACAATTAGGCACAAGTACATGGCATTGTAATTTGAAGTTGCCTTAAAGGGCAAGAAAGACTTTTGGCAAAAGGAAAAGGAAGCTTCCTTTTTTAACCATGTGTTATTTTTCCAACTTGATCCAATCCTACAATTATTACCTCTAGCTGATATTTATCAGCCCTAATCTTCAATTTTGGCAAGGTGGCATTGCTTCTAGATGAAGAAATCAAAGAATGACCTATAATTTGAAGTTTTGTCCATTGAAAATCATGTTCATGAAGCCTTATGTTTCAATTTCAAAAGTATAGCTAGACTCCATGGATTTGAGAGTTCTTGGACATTTTGGAAAGCTTTTTTCAAGAGCTACAACTTTCATGTTTTGAGTTTTTTCCAAATCAAAGTGGAACTATGTGAAACAATGCCATGAAGTTTGGAAAAAAATACAAAATTTTAACACTTAGAAATTTTTCTAAGTGTTGGAACTTTTGACTTTTTGTTGACTTTTCCAAATTCTTTGATTTTTTATGATCATGATGGATCATTTGAAGTATTTTGATGATGGAAAAAGTTTTGTTTTGAAAAATTTGACCAAAAGTCAAAGTTTGACTTTTCTGTGCAAATGAATTTTCATTAGATGTTTCTGAAATTGACTGATGAAATCTGTGAACTTCTGGGATGTTTTGAATCCAGAAACTAGGTCAAGATGTTGTATCTAAGATATAATGACCAATCTCTAGCCAAAAAAGTCATTTATTGTTCAAAAAGTCAGGGAATACTCATGCTCGACCAAAACCCTAATTGGTCGATCCTTAATTAATCAGTGAGAAAAGATGGATATCTGATGATCAGAGGTTGATGATTTGATCAAGATAGATCAAATGAGGTGAGTAAAACTCAAACCCTAATTGGTTGCTTCTTGAATCAGATGAAAATCTGATGAAACCCTAATTTTGACCTGTGAATGCTACACCCGATTAATGCTGTCTAAACTGTTAGTGATGCAATGATGCAAATGTAAGGTGGTATATTAGGTCAAAAATTGGGGTATGATAGATGCCCCTATTTAAGTTTATTTAACCTGAAAGATGAAGATGAATATCTTTGTTTTGATAGGTGTAAAGAGACTTAAATATCAGAATACACAAATTTTGGACCTAAGATACCAAAAATGCGGATGATGCAAAATGATTGTAAAAGTTTTACCCAGATGATATCATAGAAATGACATAGTGGGAAAAATTTTGTGAGGATGACTCGATCTGCTTAAGAAAAGAGGATCCTGTTTGTTGGGAAACACACAGTATGTCTCGCTGGGGAAAAAGAGATTCACAAAACATGTGAATATCTGTTTGTTTGAGAAACAAAGGATTACCTTCACCTTATGACAATGTTTAAGGTAAGTAAAGATGATATTACCAAGTATCAGCCTTGTGATAGTTTATGGTAATGAAGTATAAAGATATTACCAATTATCAGCAATGTGATAATTATAACAAGGTAAATCTTTTAAGAAATTTTGTTGAGTATTCAGCTTTGTGAATATCAGACAAATGATGGAAACGGATCTCAAATGAATTTTGAAGATATTACCAATTATCAGCAAAGTGATAACTATAACAAGGTAAATCTTTGAGATATATTACTGGGTATTCAGCCTTGTAAATAACAGACAGTGAAAGAAACAGAACTCAAATGAGTTTCTACTTTCTTGAATAAAATCTTGCCGAGGATCTCTCTTTTGAGAAGACGCGGGCATTTTGATCGGAAGACCCAGGTTTTCTTTAAAATAGAAAGACAATTGCTGGTGAATTTCTCATACAGTCGTGATTTGACTTTGTTTGAGAAGAACAAACTCTCATGACAAGTTTAAGAATGAAAAAGAAATAAGCGGCTCAAATGATGAGGCTATTTGCTTATTGCTTTGTTGATTATAGACAGGGTTCTATCCAGGAATGAACTGGAAAGAAAGGGTCAATCAAAACTTTGTTCCTGATGAGGAATAATCTTAATTGGGGAACAGGAGAGAGAAAAGATGTATTTCTCTGCTTTGGGATAATCTACTGGGGATATGATTGTACTTACATGAGTAAGTGTGATTTAAACCAGTGATATGAAAGCAAACATTTTGAGGAATGCAAAAATGCATGAATGATGCTATTATGTATGAATGTCATGAATGTTATATGCATGCTAACAATATTTGACAAAGACACTAAAGAGGCATTTGGGAAAAGGACCACGTCACAGTTCGAACAAATACTTAGCAATATCCGCAGCAATGGTGTAGACGTTGCTGATGAAGAATCTGAGTTGCATGCTTTAAACTTTCAGAGAAAGGCATTTCATTGGCAACTTTGTTGGGAATTCTTTTTTTTGGATAAGAATACCGTCCTTTGATGATTTCTGCTGAGGAAAAAAAAAAGACTTCCGTAGCAACCATTCTATCCTTCGGAGATTGAAACACTCGCGTAGGAACTGTTGAAGTTCTTTCTGTGTTCATAGTTCAAAGGAAAATTTCGCTTTTGTTTCAAAAATTTGAAGTAAAAATTCATTTAAAACCGTTTTAGTTTCAAAAAGTGATTTTCACAATAAAAGCATCATTTTGCAAAACAGAATAAAGTAAGGATTGCAAACAAAAGGCACAAGGTTCAAATTTATTGATAGAATGGTAATCAGCCAAAGGCGTGATCCCATGAGTTATTTACAAAAGTTGGAAATGATAATTTATTGGGAAAAGGCTACATTGAAAGCAAATAACCACTATTATCCCTAACAATTTTGAATTCTAAGCGTGTTTGTTGCTTGAAGATTTGATTGAAGATCCGTTGTGGAAGATTCTTGATTGATGAAATGCGATGATGCGATTACTTTGTCATTTTTGTATCCCTATTTTGCCTAGATTGCCTTTTCGGTTTTCAATCTATCGGGATAATTTCATTTATTGTCTCTAATTTTTACTGGATCGCCTTTTAGTTTTCAATCCACAAAACGCTCTTTTTGCCTAAGCCGCCTATTCGGGTTTTCGACTTACGAAATGTTCTTTTGTTTTTTTTAGACAAAGTATTTCTTGACTGCATCAGCATTCATAGGATGCGGGAGTTCATCACCGTCCATGGTTGTGAGAGTCATAGCACCGCTAGAAAAGCTTCTTTTGACGATGTATGGGCCTTCATAATTAGGAGTCCACTTGCCCCTAGAATCTGGTTGAAAAGATAGAATCTTTTTAAGCACGAGGTCGCCTTCTCGGAATTCACGAGGTCGGACCTTTTTGTCGAAAGCTTTCTTCATTCTTCTTTGATATAGTTGTCTGTGACACAGAGCGGTCAGGCACTTTTCTTCAATTAAGTTCAGTTGATCGTATCTTCTTTGACACCATTCAGCCTCAGATAGTTTTGTTTCCATGAGAACTCTCATTGACGGGATCTCAACTTCTACGGGGAGCACTGCTTCCATGCCGTATACTAAAGAAAAGGGAGTTGCCCCTGTTGAAGTGCGTACTGAGGTACGATACCCATGCAGAGCAAATGGCAGCATTTCGTGTCAGTCTTTGTAGGTGATGACCATCTTCTGGACAATCTTTTTGATGTTTTTGTTGGCGACTTCGCCGTTCATCTTTGGCGGTAAGGAGATGAGTTATGATGCTCGATCTTGAATTCCTCACAGTTCTTTCATCATTTTGTTGTTCAAGTTTGATCCATTGTCGTAATGATCTTGCTTGGAACTCCATATCGGCAAATGAGGTTGTTCTTGATGAACCTCACAACCACTTGTCTTGTAGCGTTGGCGTAAAACGCCGACCCATTTGGTGAAGTAATCAATAGCCACTAGAATGAAGCGATGTCCGTTGGACGCTTTTGGTTCGATCATTCGATCATGTCAATGCCCCACATGGACAAAGGCCACGGAGAAGAGAGCGTTGAGTAGAGTCGGTGGCACATGGATCTTATCTGCGTAGATCGCACTTGTGACACCTCTTGGCGTGTTCTGACAATCGATTCCATCGTTATCCAATAGTATCCTGCTCTCAAGATTTTTGGACATTGCATGCCCATTTGAATGGGTTCAAAGGACCCTTCATGCACTTCATGGATGATCGTGCGCTTCTTGCTCGGCGCATCGGCGAGAACCATGTCGAAGTTTCTTTTGTATAG
Source organism: Vicia sativa (assembly GCA_021764765.1). Taxonomy (NCBI): domain Eukaryota; kingdom Viridiplantae; phylum Streptophyta; class Magnoliopsida; order Fabales; family Fabaceae; genus Vicia; species Vicia sativa. Next base: position 44,018,086 of record CM038795.1, read on the forward strand.
CACATCCTCGTTCAGGAAGAAATTCCTAGAAAGCCTTCTCAAAGTTTTCTTATCCTTGTACGATGCCCCGAGTGGGTACTCTCGTGTTTGAAGGAAACGTTTGATGTCGTGGAACCACGGTTTATCATCGAAGACTGCTTCAGTTGCGAATACATATGCAGGTCTTTTAAGGCGTCTAATGCAGATTTTAGGCATATCGTTCCAATCGTTGACTTTGAACATGGAAGATAGAGTAGCTAAGGCGTCTGCCATTCGATTCTGATCTCGAGGGATATGATGCAGTTCAACTTTGTTGAAGAAAGTCAACAAACGTCTTGCATAATCTCTGTAGGGAATCAAACCAAGATGATGAGTTTCATACTTGTCTTTGATTTGGTTGATCACAAGGGCTGAGTCTCCATATATGTCAAGGATCTTGATCCTCAAGTCGATGGCTTCTTCGATACCCATGATGCAAGCTTCGATTGCGATGTTGTTGGTGCAATCAAATAGTAGTCATGGAAAGCGGGATATGAGAACCCTCGGGAGTGATGATGGCCCAATTCCATTGCCAAAAGCGTTAACTGCTCCATCAAAAATTAGGCCCCATCTAGATTCTGGATTTGGACCTTCTCCGGGCAGCGGTTCGTCACAATCTTTCATCTTTAAGTACATAACATCCTCGTCAGGGAAGTCGAATTTGAAAGATTGGTATTCGTTGAGCGGCTGATAAGCCAAGTGATCGCGAGAATGCTTCCTTTGACCGCTTTTGAGCGCGATCGGATGTCATATTCGGATAGCGACATCGCCATCGGCGACTCTCCCGTTAAGGCAGGCTTTTCAAAGACGTACTTGATTGGATCCATTTTGGAGATTAACCAAGTCGTATGATTGATCATGTATTGGCGGAGACGTTTTGAAGTCCATACCAAAGCGCAACATGTTTTCTCGAGCATGGAGTAACGAGTTTCACGATCGTGAACTTTTACGGGTAGTAAATGGCATGCTCCTTCTTACGGTTTCATCTTCTTTGTCCAACACGCAACCCATGGATTCTTCTAGTACGGTAAGGTACAGGATTAACGGTCTTCCTTCCACTGGAGGGATCAGTATTGGTGGTTCTGACAAGTATCCCTTGATACTGTCGAATGCTTTTTGGCAATCGTCTGTCCACACAACTGTTGTACCCCAAAATTCGCCCTCTTCATTTTTTAATAAATAATTGGCTAACACTTAATTAATAGGTGCATCGCATACATGTCATTCATGCATTGATCATGGGTTCGAGATTTTCCAATCGTATGAATCTGTACAATTCTGAAGAAGAGGTTTGTTTCTCAAAAGTTGAATATTTGAGGTTCTGTCAATTCGGGCGTCATTTCAATACGCAAGCGTGTCCAGAAGCTTCTGATTATTATCTCGCAAGTTTTGGTATTCTGATCGTCTATCAGGTGGAGGCTGATTACAATTTCAAGCTACAGTGTGTTGTGGTCGGATATTGAACCCGGCGATTCTATGGCCTTAGTGAGTTGTGAAGCATTGGTATTTGGCTTATCGATCTACGCGATTTATCAGAAAATCAAGAACGAACAGATAAAATGATATTTGAGCGCGTGTATCAGAAAGTCAACAAAAGTCAAAGTTTGACTAAGTGGAGTTTTTGGTCAAAATTACGATCAAAAGTTGACATTTGAGAAAATGCGATCATTTGCTGAGAAAAATCGGAAGAATCGGGTGAAAACGAGGTTTCTTGCATTTTAAGTAATCTTGGACTTAGAAAATTTTTCTAAGTTTTAAGGTACTTTGTGTTCACGGAGTCCTGTTGCCGCATCCGTATCTTACCCGTCTGTGGTCAGAAGTTTGCGAATTGATAGTCGTTGGAAAGAGCGCATTTCATACTCCGACTTTGTCCTTGTGAAGATTTTTCCAGAAACGCCCGGATTTCGAGTTATAAAGCTCCGAAGTTTGAAGTTCATAACTTTTGAAGTTTTACACTTAATAAAATTTTGAGTGTTTTTAACATGTTCAAGCGCTCGACTTCGGAGGCAATTTACACGTGTTTCGAGGCGTCGATTCGAATTAAGTTCAACATCAAAGTTTTTCATTTAATGGCAATCTACAACTTTGCTGAAGAAATCGAATCCATTCGGGAAACGTATCAAAAATTATGGAGCTCGGAAGTTACAGTTTATCATTTCTCAAAATTTCAACACTTAGAAATATTTTGAAGTGTTTGTTTCTATGCTCAAGCTGACAGTTTCAGGGTTGATTTTATCATAGTTCGTGGCTCCGAATCGAAAAATGCTCAACTGCAAAGTTGTTCATTTAACGGCAGTCTAAAAATTTTCTGAAGAAGTCAAATCCATTTGGGACTCGGATCGGAAGTTATAAAGCTCAGAAAATAAGAACTCATTATGTTTGTAAGGTTCGAGTAGTTTTTGTGCACATGTTCAGGGCTGTTTTCGTCAATGATTCGGTCGCCTCACGAAGAAATTCCAAACGCAAAAGTTTGAGTTCGTAATTCCATCTACAAGTTCCGTTTAGAAACTTTTTTGTTTCGGACGTCGGAGCTGGAAGAAACGGAGCGCCGTAGTTTGCAATATGAAGTTGTTAAAATGCAAGACAGCATACACACTTTTGCCATGGCTATGGAAGCATTTCACCAAACAGTTTTTGTGCACGTGTTCGGGGATGTTTTCTCGTCGATTCGATCGCCGCACGAAAAAACTCCGAACATGAAAGTTGGAGTTTGCCGTATACTCTACAAGTTCCGTTTAGAAACTTTTTTGTTTCGGACATCAGAGCTGGAAGATACGAAGCGCCATAAGTGAAGGTTCGAAGTTGGAAAATTGCTACATGTCATGTGCAAGACTTGCCCATCCAGCCAAGCATTTCATCAAACACTCGCGGGACAAATTTCAAACACTTTTTACTCGATGATTAAGGCCTTGTTCGGATTTTTGTCGAACTATAAAGTTGTAGTATCACGCGTGAACTTTCCAATGTTGTCGAATTCACGTCATTTGGTCGAGTATCGGAAAAGTTATAGATTCTTGAAGTGGTGTACATGGTTTGAGTGTTAAACTTGACTTAGAAAAAATCTTGAACGCTCAAGTCAGTTTGTGTCGGTGTGACTTCGAAGCTAATTACGGCGAGCTTGTGATCATTTTTTCATCGGGCATTCAACATCTTGATTCCCTCTCTCTCATTCTTCACTCACCCTTTTCTTTTCTCCAACAGAACCTGTAAACAAACCACATGCTAACAGATTCTTTCTCTCGTTCTAACAACCTCCCCTCCCACCCTCTCTATTCACATCCTCACTTCAACCTCACTCTCTTTCCATTCGTTGTGAAGAAGATGACCGGAGTTACAACAAACTTCGGCGAACGGTGACGACGTCGGTAGAATCTTCTCCCATAATAACGTCGCTCTTCCATGGAATCTTGAGATTCGGTATTCATCCTGGTTTCCATATGTCTCCGTCGAGACTTCGAGCATAGATCGCGCAGATTTTTTTCGCTGTAACAGTCGCCATTCTCTCGCCTTCCGTAGTGCTGGTTTTCTTCTCTCTACCGAACTCGACAAAAACGGTTAGCATAGAAAGCTTTTTCCATGCATTCATTATTTGGCTTCTTGAGTAATGGATTAAAGACCACGGAGGCACGAGTCCTAGTTCAATAAGGCGGTGGGAGCTTTGTTCAAAAGCTGAAGGTTCTTGCATACAGTTCGAGGTATTGATGACTCGTAGGTGGAAGAATATCAGAGAGTTGCAGAGTCTTCTTCAACAGTTGTGAGTTCAAGGTGCAAAGGAACACGTGTCCGTTAGGATCTCAGATCAATGTGCGATTTTCTCTATGCTTGATTAATTTTCGGACAAAACCAAGGTCAGATTCATAACCAGAGTGGGAAATCGAGTTAGGAAGCGGTGCCATTATCATCTTCGGCGGTGGTTCAGGAACTTCGGCGACGTCAAGTTTACCGGCGAACTCCATTTCCGGCGAAGCTTCGTCTAGCAAGCCCTCGGCGTGTTTCTCATGCACTGGTACATGATTTTTTCCATTATCCAATCCCACATTGCCACGTGTTTTGTGTAACACCCCAATTCTACCCCGCGTAATTACATAATAAAATCTGAGTTTCAAAATTCTATTACACAAAATTGAGGCATCACATCTTCGCATCTCCAACAATTAGCATTATAATGCACATCAAAAATCGGATATACCGAATCATACATAATTCATCATACGTACATAAGAATATTCACAACACAGCGGATATGTTTTACAAATATACATAACATCATGTTGTCATCAATACATAAGGTTATCACATAATAAGATAGTATATACAAGCTATCCTATCAAAATAATGTCGTCGCCCAAATCCCGAGTGTTACAACGACCAGAGCAGAATGACACAAAATAAAATGACTCGAGCTAATCCTCCTCATCCTCGGGGATCACCTGCACGTTACCAATATATAGGTGACGGCGAAACAAGTAAAGGGGTGAGATAATTCCAAAACTTATGATTCAAAGCAATAATGGAATATATAGATAGTTGAAATTATAAATGATATAAGGTAAATAAAGTATGTCAACATGTATTTAAACTTACATACTTTAAGTTAACATTTAGTGTATAAATCAATACATTAACTCCATCACACAATCATTATACTCGCATCAACACCAAAACACCATGTACCGTCGCAATTCAATTATCATTCATCAATTAAGGACTCAATGATAAACAACTCGCACATGAACACGACCGACTCCAAAATAAACATAATGGACTCCATGAGACACGACTATGTTATGCATGTGGTACCCATCGCTTTGTCCGTAATTAGGGACACAAGGCATAAAGCCCAACTTCGCTCGGCATAAAAGCCATCATCGCTTGGCACAAAAGCCCTCTTCGCTTATGAAATGTATGCGACTCAATAACAAAGACTACACAACAATAAATCATCTTCGCTCATCACAATTGACATAGAGTCTACTTTGCCATATTTATTCACATCACATAAATATGTCATCACTTCGCATAAACAACAAGTATTCATAATCAAATACACCATCGCAAATATCATTACCAATCACCAAATAAACATGTCATCACTTCGCATAAACAACAAGTATTCATAATTAAATACACCATAAACATCATCATCAATTAATCCTTCAATTTCCAAAAGCGGAAAGATAGTAAAACATAAATAATTATCACGGAAGTCATTCTTAATTACCGATATAAGTTATAAACATCAACCTTAAAATCGAATATAATCGGGTTCGAAAAGAAGTGCGAAAAATCAAAAGTTTTAAGGCTACAGACACATCAACACGGGTGCCGTGTGCGCAACCGACCCGTGTTGAAAAGCTCGAACACGCAATTTTTCCAAGGCGATTGCATCAACACGGGTGCCGTGTGCAGCAACACGGTCGTGTTGATTGCTGCACAACTAAAATTTCCATTTTAAAGGAAACACGGCCGTGTTAAATCAACACGGCCCGTGTTGATTTACTGTGAAAACTCCATCCTTTTGGGTTTTCTCATTCTTCTACCATGGTTTTCCTTCTCATTTCCATACTCTCATTTCTACAAGTTATCACCTAATAAACCCACAAAACATACTCCAAAATCAACCTTTCTAAACCACTCTAACAATCAACCAACAAACCATTATGAAATCAACTATCAAGGCTATCTCCAAACTCCAACTATTTCTATCAAACCTATCAATAATCATCCAACACCACTCTATACTATCTATCAATTGTTTTCCAAAATCAAATTAAAATCCACCAAACTCTAACTATAAGAGATGGAAATCAAACCCTTACCTAGTAAGCTTTAAGTGTTCTTGATGATTCTCCAACCAAGTCTTGCTCTTCTTCTTGATCTCTTCTTCTTGCTCTCTTCTAAAACCCTAACTTTTCTCCAACTTTCTATATTTAGTGTTTTGATGTTATGTTATGAAAAGGTGGGGGAAAATGCTTTTATATGATATGTTGTCATACTAACTAAGGGTGAGAAACCCAACTCTAGCCATTACTTCTCCCACCCCTCTCTCTTCCTAACACACTAATTATATCATTAAATCATATCATCAAATTATATCATTAACTCAACCTATTAATATAATTCCGGGGAATTAACTATCGGTCCGAATAATATTTTACCGATTAATATAATTATTCTCGTTGTCAAAACAATCATTTAAACGGTAATTCAAAAATAATAATATAATTTAATATTAAACAAAACGGGCGTTACAACTCTCCCCCACTAAAAAGGTTTCGTCCTCGAAATTACCTGACTCGAAAAGCTCGGGATATGAATCCCGCATCTTACTCTCCAACTCCCATGTCGCACTTTCACCAGCTGCTCCAATCCAAACAACCTTGACCAACGAAATATCTTTGCCACGAAGGGACTTCATCTCACGATCCTCAATCCTCAAAGGCATCGTTTCCACCGTAAGATTTTCCCGAACTTGAATGTCATCCATCTCAATCACATGTGAAGGATCTGGGACATACTTCCGAAGTTGTGATACATGAAAAACATCGTGCAAGTTTGAAAGATTGGGCGGTAACGCCACCCGATAAGCCACTTTTCCCACCTTACTAGTAATTTGGTAAGGACCAATAAAGCGAGGAGTTAGCTTCTTCGACTTCAACGCTCGCCCCACACCGGTTGTAGGAGTAACTCTTAAAAACACATGATCACCCTCTTGAAATTCCAAATCTTTTCTTCTTTTATCATGGTAACTCTTTTGACGACTTTGAGAAATTCTCATCTTTTCTCTAATCATCTTCACCGCCTCCGTAGTTTCCCTAACCAATTCGGGTCCAAGCACCACACTTTCACCCGACTCATGCCAACACAAAGGAGTTCTACACCTCCTACCATACAACGCCTCAAACGGTGCCATTCCAATACTAGCATGAAAACTGTTATTATAAGTAAACTCAATCAAAGGAAGATATGTATCCCATGAACCACCGTGCTCAAGAATACAAGCTCGTAACAAGTCTTCCAACGATTGAATCGTCCTTTCCGTTTGACCATCAGTTTGAGGATGATAAGCCGAACTCAACCTCAACTTTGAACCTAAAGCCTCTTGCAAGCTTTTCCAAAACTCAGAAGTGAACCTCGGATCTCTATCCGAAACAATACACAAAGGAATGCCATGTAATCTAACAATCACATGCGTATAAATCTCCGCCAACTTCGCTACGGGATAAGTAATGTTAATAGGAATAAAGTGAGTCGACTTTGTAAGCCTATCAACAATCACCCAAATCGCATCGTGTCCTCTTTGTGTATTCGGCAACCCCGTTACAAAATCCATAGAAATGCTATCCCATTTCCATTCCGGGATCTCCAATGGTTGCATCAACCCTGCAGGTTTCTGATGCTCCACTTTGGACTTCTGACAAGTCAAACAAGCATAAACAAACTGAGCCACTTCTCTTTTCATACCCGACCACCAAAATAGTTTCCTCAAATCTTGATACATTTTAGTCGCCCCGGGATGAATACTCAAATTACTCCTATGACTTTCTTCCAAAATCATTCTCTTCAAATTGACATCATCGGGAATACAAATTCTACCTCGAAATCTTAAAACACCTTGAACATCCAACTTGAAATCTTCACTTTCAGTTTGTCCAATACTAACCAACAAATCTACAAGTTTCACATCAAGCTTTTGAGCTTCTCTAATGTTATCAAGGAAATCGTTATTGATCTTCAACATTCCCAAAATAACACTCTTGGGCGTCACTTCTATCACAAGACTCATATCTCTAAATTGTTCAATCAATTCCAACTCTTTCCCCATCAAAAGTGACATATGCAAAGTCTTTCGACTTAAAGCATCGGCCACCACATTTGCTTTACCAGGATGGTAATTCAATCCGAAATCATAATCCTTCAACAATTCAAGCCACCTTCTTTGTCTCATATTAAGCTCCTTTTGATCAAACAAATATTTCAAGCTTTTATGGTCACTAAACACTTCAAATCTAGAACCATAAAGATAATGCCTCCAAACCTTAAGCACAAAAACAACTGCCGCAAGTTCCAAATCGTGAGTAGGATAGTTCTTCTCATGAATCTTCAATTGCCTCGAAGCATAAGCAACCACCTTGCCACCTTGCATAAGCACACCACCCAAACCCATCATAGAAGCATCACAATAAACCACAAACAGTTCTTCAGGATTAGGTAAAATCAAGATTGGCGCCGTTGTCAACCTTTTCTTCAATTCCACAAAACTTTCCTCACACTTGACGTCCCACACAAAAGCAGCTCCCTTACAAGTCAACTTTGTCAAAGGAAGTGCCAACTTAGAAAATCCTTCAATGAACCTCCTATAGTAACCAGCCAAACCCAAGAAACTTCTAATCTCAGTAACAGACTTAGGAGTTTCCCATCTCAACACAGCATCAACTTTAGAAGGATCAACCGCAATGCCATCGCCAGAAATGACATGCCCCAAAAAGCTCACCTCACCTAACCAGAACTCGCACTTTGACAACTTAGCATAAAGCTTCTTCTCCTTCAGAACTTCCAACACAATGCGCAAATGTTCTGCGTGCTCTTCCTCCGATTTAGAATAAACCAGAATATCATCAATAAAAACAACCACGAAACTATCCAAGTAAGGATGAAAAATACGGTTCATGTACTCCATGAATACTCCCGGTGCATTAGTGACACCAAAAGGCATCACCGAATACTCGTAATGTCCATACCTCGTCCTGAAAGCAGTTTTCTGAACATCCTCCTCTTTCACCCTTATTTGATGGTAACCCGATCTCAAATCAATCTTACTAAACATGCGAGCACCAACCAACCGGTCCATCAAATCATCAATCCTAGGAAGTGGGTACCTATTCTTGATAGTCACTTTATTCAACTGACGATAATCAATACAAAGCCTCATGCTACCATCTTTCTTCTTTACCAACAATACAGGAGCTCCCCATGGTGACACACTCGGTCTAACAAACTTCTTCTCAAGCAAATCTTCCAATTGACTCTTCAATTCTGATAGCTCCGATGCGGACATCCTGTATGGCGCCATGGAAATAGGTCTGGTACCAGGGACAAGATCCACCGAAAACTCGACTTCTCTTTCTGGGGGTGCACTAGGAATCTCGTCAGGAAACACTTCAGGGAAGTCGCACACCACCGGAAAGTTTGCAATAACAGATTGACTCTCCACAGAAAGAGTCGCCATCAACAAGAAAACCGACGCTTCATCTTTCATGAACTCCTTCAATTGTTTCGTCGACACCAACATAGTTTGATCTTCTTCCGCTAAGGAAGAAAACCTCACAGTGTTGTCATAACAATTGATATGGACATAGTTAGCTTTCAACCAATCCATACCCAAAACCACGTCCAACCCAACAAGCGGTAAACAAATGAGATCCACCACGAAGTCTCTACCAAAGATTGAAAAAGGGCAATTTGTACACACAAAAGAAGTAGTAATCGTTCCCTTAGCCGGAACTTCCACCACCATATCCCTATCTAGAGATGACAAAGTAAGACCCAACCTCTTAACACAATCAGCAGCAATAAAACAATGAGTAGCACCAGTATCAATAATAGTAATAAGGGGAATGCTATTAATGAAACTAGTACCTCGAACAAGTCCATCCTCATTTGCCGTGACACCGACAAGGCAAACACCTTCCCACTCCTTGCGTCTTCTTGGGCTTCTTACATTGAGGAGTGTGACCTCCTCACCACAATTAAAACAAACCACATCTCTATGCTTGCAATCACGAATCACATGGCCAACTTCACGCGCCACCTTACTTCATTCTCTTTAGTCTTCCCCTCACTCCTACAAACATTACTCTTGTGGCCAGGTTTCCCACATTTGTAACAAACGATACTAGCAGGGGCATCTCCCCCACTAGTCCTGCGTCCATGAAACGCTTGCTGCTTCCCTTTACCAGTTGGGACATCGTAAGGCTTCCCACGGCTCTGCTGGCCCTTGCTCCTCTTATCAGACAACACCTTATAATGTGCGTTACTATCCTCTTCAAAGATCCTACAGCTATCAATCAAATCCGCAAAGACACGGATTTTCTGATAACCGATCGCCTTCTTAATCTCAGGACGCAAGCCATTTTCAAATTTAATGCACTTGGAAAACTCAGCACCCTCATCATCAAAGTGGGGATAGAACTTAGCTAGCTCAATAAACTTCGCAGCATAATCTGTGATCGACATGCCCCCTTGCCTTAGTGAAAGGAATTCAATCTCCTTCTTTCCCCGAACATCCTCCGGGTAGTACTTCCTCAAGAACTCCCTACGAAAAACTTCCCACGTTATCTCTTCACCAGCACCCTCAAGCCTTTGACGGGTGTCAACCCACCAATCATCAGCCTCCTTACTTAACTTATGAGTACCATAACGAACTTTCTGCGCAAAAGTGCAATCCATCACCCGAAAGATTCTCTCAATCTCCTTCAACCAAGTTAGAGCGCCTTCAGGATCATACTTCCCGTAGAAAGTAGGTGGATTCTCCCTCTGGAAGGTCGCCAAACTACGAGTCCCAGCGTTCTCGTCAGCATTCGGTGGGTTTTGGAAAGCCTGAGCCATCGCCTGCATAGCAGCAGCAATAGCATCATCGTTCCTACCAGCATTCCCACCAGCATTCCTACCGGCATTCCTACCTGCGTTCCTACCAGCCATAACAACTTCTGCTCACAACAAAACAAGAATTTAGAATCAACAAATAACAATACTTGATTGTTAAACAACAACAACTCAACAACTTGGCCGGACAGACCGACCTGCTCTGATACCACTAATGTAACACCCCAATTCTACCCCGCGTAATTACATAATAAAATCTGAGTTTCAAAATTCTATTACACAAAATTGAGGCATCACATCTTCGCATCTCCAACAATTAGCATTATAATGCACATCAAAAATCGGATATACCGAATCATACATAATTCATCATACGTACATAAGAATATTCACAACACAGCGGATATGTTTTACAAATATACATAACATCATGTTGTCATCAATACATAAGGTTATCACATAATAAGATAGTATATACAAGCTATCCTATCAAAATAATGTCGTCGCCCAAATCCCGAGTGTTACAACGACCAGAGCAGAATGACACAAAATAAAATGACTCGAGCTAATCCTCCTCATCCTCGGGGATCACCTGCACGTTACCAATATATAGGTGACGGCGAAACAAGTAAAGGGGTGAGATAATTCCAAAACTTATGATTCAAAGCAATAATGGAATATATAGATAGTTGAAATTATAAATGATATAAGGTAAATAAAGTATGTCAACATGTATTTAAACTTACATACTTTAAGTTAACATTTAGTGTATAAATCAATACATTAACTCCATCACACAATCATTATACTCGCATCAACACCAAAACACCATGTACCGTCGCAATTCAATTATCATTCATCAATTAAGGACTCAATGATAAACAACTCGAACATGAACACGACCGACTCCAAAATAAACATAATGGACTCCATGAGACACGACTATGTTATGCATGTGGTACCCATCGCTTTGTCCGTAATTAGGGACACAAGGCATAAAGCCCAACTTCGCTCGGCATAAAAGCCATCATCGCTTGGCACAAAAGCCCTCTTCGCTTATGAAATGTATGCGACTCAATAACAAAGACTACACAACAATAAATCATCTTCGCTCATCACAATTGACATAGAGTCTACCGCCATATTTATTCACATCACATAAATATGTCATCACTTTGCATAAACAACAAGTATTCATAATCAAATACACCATCGCAAATATCATTACCAATCACCAAATAAACATGTCATCACTTCGCATAAACAACAAGTATTCATAATTAAATACACCATCGCAAACATCATCATCAATTAATCCTTCAATTTCCAAAAGCGGAAGATAGTAAAACATAAATAATTATCACGAGTCATTCTTAATTACCGATATAAGTTATAAACATCAACCTTAAAATCGGAATATAATCGGGTTCGAAAAGAAGTGCGAAAAATCAAAAGTTTTAAGGCTACGACACATCAACACGGGTGCCGGTGTAACACGGCCCGTGTTGAAAAGCTCCCAGAACACGCAATTTTTTCCAAGACAGTGCATCAACACGGGTGCCCGTGTGCAGCAACACGGTCGTGTTGATTGCTCTGCACAACTAAAATTTCCATTTTAAAGGGAAACACGGCCCGTGTTAAATCAACACGGCCCGTGTTGATTTGCTTGCGTGAAAACTCCATCCTTTTGGGTTTTCTCATTCTTCTACCATGGTTTTCCTTCTCATTTCCATACTCTCATTTCTACAAGTTATCACCTAATAAACCCACAAAACATACTCCAAAATCAACCTTTCTAAACCACTCTAACAATCAACCAACAAACCATTATGAAATCAACTATCAAGGCTATCTCCAAACTCCAACTATTTCTATCAAACCTATCAATAATCATCCAACACCACTCTATACTATCTATCAATTGTTTTTCCAAAAATCAAATTAAAATCCACCAAACTCTAACTATAAGAGATGGAAATCAAACCCCTTACCTAGTAAGCTTTAAGTGTTCTTGATGATTCTCCAACCAAGTCTTGCTCTTCTTCTTGATCTCTTCTTCTTGCTCTCTTCTAAAACCCTAACTTTTCTCCAACTTTCTATATTTAGTGTTTTGATGTTATGTTATGAAAAGGTGGGGGAAAATGCTTTTATATGATATGTTGTCATACTAACTAAGGGTGAGAAACCCAACTCTAGCCATTACTTCTCCCACCCCTCTCTCTTCCTAACACACTAATTATATCATTAAATCATATCATCAAATTATATCATTAACTCAACCTATTAATATAATTCCGGGGAATTAACTATCGGTCCGAATAATATTTTACCGATTAATATAATTATTCTCGTTGTCAAAACAATCATTTAAACGGTAATTCAAAAATAATAATATAATTTAATATTAAACAAAACGGGCGTTACAACTCTCCCCCACTAAAAAGGTTTCGTCCTCGAAATTACCTGACTCGAAAAGCTCGGGATATGAATCCCGCATCTTACTCTCCAACTCCCATGTCGCACTTTCACCAGCTGCTCCAATCCAAACAACCTTGACCAACGAAATATCTTTGCCACGAAGGGACTTCATCTCACGATCCTCAATCCTCAAAGGCATCGTTTCCACCGTAAGATTTTCCCGAACTTGAATGTCATCCATCTCAATCACATGTGAAGGATCTGGGACATACTTCCGAAGTTGTGATACATGAAAAACATCGTGCAAGTTTGAAAGATTGGGCGGTAACGCCACCCGATAAGCCACTTTTCCCACCTTACTAGTAATTTGGTAAGGACCAATAAAGCGAGGAGTTAGCTTCTTCGACTTCAACGCTCGCCCCACACCGGTTGTAGGAGTAACTCTTAAAAACACATGATCACCCTCTTGAAATTCCAAATCTTTTCTTCTTTTATCATGGTAACTCTTTTGACGACTTTGAGAAATTCTCATCTTTTCTCTAATCATCTTCACCGCCTCCGTAGTTTCCCTAACCAATTCGGGTCCAAGCACCACACTTTCACCCGACTCATGCCAACACAAAGGAGTTCTACACCTCCTACCATACAACGCCTCAAACGGTGCCATTCCAATACTAGCATGAAAACTGTTATTATAAGTAAACTCAATCAAAGGAAGATATGTATCCCATGAACCACCGTGCTCAAGAATACAAGCTCGTAACAAGTCTTCCAACGATTGAATCGTCCTTTCCGTTTGACCATCAGTTTGAGGATGATAAGCCGAACTCAACCTCAACTTTGAACCTAAAGCCTCTTGCAAGCTTTTCCAAAACTCAGAAGTGAACCTCGGATCTCTATCCGAAACAATACACAAAGGAATGCCATGTAATCTAACAATCACATGCGTATAAATCTCCGCCAACTTCGCTACGGGATAAGTAATGTTAATAGGAATAAAGTGAGTCGACTTTGTAAGCCTATCAACAATCACCCAAATCGCATCGTGTCCTCTTTGTGTATTCGGCAACCCCGTTACAAAATCCATAGAAATGCTATCCCATTTCCATTCCGGGATCTCCAATGGTTGCATCAACCCTGCAGGTTTCTGATGCTCCACTTTGGACTTCTGACAAGTCAAACAAGCATAAACAAACTGAGCCACTTCTCTTTTCATACCCGACCACCAAAATAGTTTCCTCAAATCTTGATACATTTTAGTCGCCCCGGGATGAATACTCAAATTACTCCTATGACTTTCTTCCAAAATCATTCTCTTCAAATTGACATCATCGGGAATACAAATTCTACCTCGAAATCTTAAAACACCTTGAACATCCAACTTGAAATCTTCACTTTCAGTTTGTCCAATACTAACCAACAAATCTACAAGTTTCACATCAAGCTTTTGAGCTTCTCTAATGTTATCAAGGAAATCGTTATTGATCTTCAACATTCCCAAAATAACACTCTTGGGCGTCACTTCTATCACAAGACTCATATCTCTAAATTGTTCAATCAATTCCAACTCTTTCCCCATCAAAAGTGACATATGCAAAGTCTTTCGACTTAAAGCATCGGCCACCACATTTGCTTTACCAGGATGGTAATTCAATCCGAAATCATAATCCTTCAACAATTCAAGCCACCTTCTTTGTCTCATATTAAGCTCCTTTTGATCAAACAAATATTTCAAGCTTTTATGGTCACTAAACACTTCAAATCTAGAACCATAAAGATAATGCCTCCAAACCTTAAGCACAAAAACAACTGCCGCAAGTTCCAAATCGTGAGTAGGATAGTTCTTCTCATGAATCTTCAATTGCCTCGAAGCATAAGCAACCACCTTGCCACCTTGCATAAGCACACCACCCAAACCCATCATAGAAGCATCACAATAAACCACAAACAGTTCTTCAGGATTAGGTAAAATCAAGATTGGCGCCGTTGTCAACCTTTTCTTCAATTCCACAAAACTTTCCTCACACTTGACGTCCCACACAAAAGCAGCTCCCTTACAAGTCAACTTTGTCAAAGGAAGTGCCAACTTAGAAAATCCTTCAATGAACCTCCTATAGTAACCAGCCAAACCCAAGAAACTTCTAATCTCAGTAACAGACTTAGGAGTTTCCCATCTCAACACAGCATCAACTTTAGAAGGATCAACCGCAATGCCATCGCCAGAAATGACATGCCCCAAAAAGCTCACCTCACCTAACCAGAACTCGCACTTTGACAACTTAGCATAAAGCTTCTTCTCCTTCAGAACTTCCAACACAATGCGCAAATGTTCGTGCTCTTCCTCCGATTTAGAATAAACCAGAATATCATCAATAAAAACAACCACGAAACTATCCAAGTAAGGATGAAAAATACGGTTCATGTACTCCATGAATACTCCCGGTGCATTAGTGACACCAAAAGGCATCACCGAATACTCGTAATGTCCATACCTCGTCCTGAAAGCAGTTTTCTGAACATCCTCCTCTTTCACCCTTATTTGATGGTAACCCGATCTCAAATCAATCTTACTAAACATGCGAGCACCAACCAACCGGTCCATCAAATCATCAATCCTAGGAAGTGGGTACCTATTCTTGATAGTCACTTTATTCAACTGACGATAATCAATACAAAGCCTCATGCTACCATCTTTCTTCTTTACCAACAATACAGGAGCTCCCCATGGTGACACACTCGGTCTAACAAACTTCTTCTCAAGCAAATCTTCCAATTGACTCTTCAATTCTGATAGCTCCGATGCGGACATCCTGTATGGCGCCATGGAAATAGGTCTGGTACCAGGGACAAGATCCACCGAAAACTCGACTTCTCTTTACGGGGTGCACTAGGAATCTCGGAAACACTTGAAGTCGCACACCGGAAAGTTTGCAATAACAGATTGACTCTCCACAGAAAGAGTCGCCATCAACAAGAAAACCGACGCTTCATCTTTCATGAACTCCTTCAATTGTTTCGTCGACACCAACATAGTTTGATCTTCTTCCGCTAAGGAAGAAAACCTCACAGTGTTGTCATAACAATTGATATGGACATAGTTAGCTTTCAACCAATCCATACCCAAAACCACGTCCAACCCAACAAGCGGTAAACAAATGAGATCCACCACGAAGTCTCTACCAAAGATTGAAAAGGGCAATTTGTACACAAAAGTAGTAATCGTTCCTTAGCGGAACTTCCACCACCATATCCCTATCTAGAGATGACAAAGTAAGACCCAACCTCTTAACACAATCAGCAGCAATAAAACAATGAGTAGCACCGGTATCAATAATAGTAATAAGGGGAATGCTATTAATGAAACTAGTACCTCGAACAAGTCCATCCTCATTTGCCGTCGGAGCACCCGACAAGGCAAACACCTTCCCACTCCTTGCGTCTTCTTGGGCTTCTTACATTGAGGTGGTGTGACCTCCTCACCACAATTAAAACAAACCACATCTCTATGCTTGCAATCACGAATCACATGGCCAACTTCACGCATCACCTTACTTCATTCTCTTTAGTCTTCCCCTCACTCCTACAAACATTACTCTTGTGGCGAGGTTTCCCACATTTGTAACAAACGATACTAGCAGGGGCATCTCCCCCACTAGTCCTGCGTCCATGAAACGCTTGCTGCTTCCCTTTACCAGTTGGGACATCGTAAGGCTTCCCAGCTCTGGCCCTTGCTCCTCTTATCGGACAACACCTTATAATGTGCGTTACTATCCTCTTCAAAGATCCTGACTATCAATCAAATCCGCAAAGACACGGATTTTCGATAACCGATCGCCTTCTTAATCTCGGGACGAAGCCATTTTCAAATTTAATGCACTTGGAAAACTCAGCACCCTCATCATCAAAGTGGGGATAGAACTTAGCTAGCTCAATAAACTTCGCAGCATAATCTGTGATCGACATGCCCCCTTGCCTTAGTGAAAGGAATTCAATCTCCTTCTTTCCCCGAACATCCTCCGGGTAGTACTTCCTCAAGAACTCCCTACGAAAAACTTCCCACGTTATCTCTTCACCAGCACCCTCAAGCCTTTGACGGGTGTCAACCCACCAATCATCAGCCTCCTTACTTAACTTATGAGTACCATAACGAACTTTCTGCGCAAAAGTGCAATCCATCACCCGAAAGATTCTCTCAATCTCCTTCAACCAAGTTAGAGCGCCTTCAGGATCATACTTCCCGTAGAAAGTAGGTGGATTCTCCCTCTGGAAGGTCGCCAAACTACGAGTCCCAGCGTTCTCGTCAGCATTCGGTGGGTTTTGGAAAGCCTGAGCCATCGCCTGCATAGCAGCAGCAATAGCATCATCGTTCCTACCAGCATTCCCACCAGCATTCCTACCGGCATTCCTACCTGCGTTCCTACCAGCCATAACAACTTCTGCTCACAACAAAACAAGAATTTAGAATCAACAAATAACAATACTTGATTGTTAAACAACAACAACTCAACAACTTGGCCGGACAGACCGACCTGCTCTGATACCACTAATGTAACACCCCAATTCTACCCCGCGTAATTACATAATAAAATCAGAGTTTCAAAATTCTATTACACAAAATTGAGGCATCACATCTTCGCATCTCCAACAATTAGCATTATAATGCACATCAAAAATCGGATATACCGAATCATACATAATTCATCATACGTACATAAGAATATTCACAACACAGCGGATATGTTTTACAAATATACATAACATCATGTTGTCATCAATACATAAGGTTATCACATAATAAGATAGTATATACAAGCTATCCTATCAAAATAATGTCGTCGCCCAAATCCCGAGTGTTACAACGACCAGAGCAGAACGACACAAAATAAAATGACTCGAGCTAATCCTCCTCATCCTCGGGGATCACCTGCACGTTACCAATATATAGGTGACGGCGAAACAAGTAAAGGGGTGAGATAATTCCAAAACTTATGATTCAAAGCAATAATGGAATATATAGATAGTTGAAATTATAAATGATATAAGGTAAATAAAGTATGTCAACATGTATTTAAACTTACATACTTTAAGTTAACATTTAGTGTATAAATCAATACATTAACTCCATCACACAATCATTATACTCGCATCAACACCAAAACACCATGTACCGTCGCAATTCAATTATCATTCATCAATTAAGGACTCAATGATAAACAACTCGAACATGAACACGACCGACTCCAAAATAAACATAATGGACTCCATGAGACACGACTATGTTATGCATGTGGTACCCATCGCTTTGTCCGTAATTAGGGACACAAGGCATAAAGCCCAACTTCGCTCGGCATAAAAGCCATCATCGCTTGGCACAAAAGCCCTCTTCGCTTATGAAATGTATGCGACTCAATAACAAAGACTACACAACAATAAATCATCTTCGCTCATCACAATTGACATAGAGTCTACTTCGCCATATTTATTCACATCACATAAATATGTCATCACTTTGCATAAACAACAAGTATTCATAATCAAATACACCATCGCAAATATCATTACCAATCACCAAATAAACATGTCATCACTTCGCATAAACAACAAGTATTCATAATTAAATACACCATCGCAAACATCATCATCAATTAATCCTTCAATTTCCAAAAACGGAAAGATAGTAAAAACATAAATAATTATCACGGAAGTCATTCTTAATTACCGATATAAGTTATAAACATCAACCTTAAAATCGGAATATAATCGGGTTCGAAAAGAAGTGCGAAAAATCAAAAGTTTTAAGGCTACAGACACATCAACACGGGTGCCCGTGTGCAGCAACACGGCCCGTGTTGAAAAGCTCCCAGAACACGCAATTTTTTCCAAGACAGTGCATCAACACGGGTGCCCGTGTGCAGCAACACGGTCGTGTTGATTGCTCTGCACAACTAAAATTTCCATTTTAAAGGGAAACACGGCCCGTGTTAAATCAACACGGCCCGTGTTGATTTGCCTGCGTGAAAACTCCATCCTTTTGGGTTTTCTCATTCTTCTACCATGGTTTTCCTTCTCATTTCCATACTCTCATTTCTACAAGTTATCACCTAATAAACCCACAAAACATACTCCAAAATCAACCTTTCTAAACCACTCTAACAATCAACCAACAAACCATTATGAAATCAACTATCAAGGCTATCTCCAAACTCCAACTATTTCTATCAAACCTATCAATAATCATCCAACACCACTCTATACTATCTATCAATTGTTTTTCCAAAAATCAAATTAAAATCCACCAAACTCTAACTATAAGAGATGGAAATCAAACCCCTTACCTAGTAAGCTTTAAGTGTTCTTGATGATTCTCCAACCAAGTCTTGCTCTTCTTCTTGATCTCTTCTTCTTGCTCTCTTCTAAAACCCTAACTTTTCTCCAACTTTCTATATTTAGTGTTTTGATGTTATGTTATGAAAAGGTGGGGGAAAATGCTTTTATATGATATGTTGTCATACTAACTAAGGGTGAGAAACCCAACTCTAGCCATTACTTCTCCCACCCCTCTCTCTTCCTAACACACTAATTATATCATTAAATCATATCATCAAATTATATCATTAACTCAACCTATTAATATAATTCCGGGGAATTAACTATCGGTCCGAATAATATTTTACCGATTAATATAATTATTCTCGTTGTCAAAACAATCATTTAAACGGTAATTCAAAAATAATAATATAATTTAATATTAAACAAAACGGGCGTTACAACTCTCCCCCACTAAAAAGGTTTCGTCCTCGAAATTACCTGACTCGAAAAGCTCGGGATATGAATCCCGCATCTTACTCTCCAACTCCCATGTCGCACTTTCACCAGCTGCTCCAATCCAAACAACCTTGACCAACGAAATATCTTTGCCACGAAGGGACTTCATCTCACGATCCTCAATCCTCAAAGGCATCGTTTCCACCGTAAGATTTTCCCGAACTTGAATGTCATCCATCTCAATCACATGTGAAGGATCTGGGACATACTTCCGAAGTTGTGATACATGAAAAACATCGTGCAAGTTTGAAAGATTGGGCGGTAACGCCACCCGATAAGCCACTTTTCCCACCTTACTAGTAATTTGGTAAGGACCAATAAAGCGAGGAGTTAGCTTCTTCGACTTCAACGCTCGCCCCACACCGGTTGTAGGAGTAACTCTTAAAAACACATGATCACCCTCTTGAAATTCCAAATCTTTTCTTCTTTTATCATGGTAACTCTTTTGACGACTTTGAGAAATTCTCATCTTTTCTCTAATCATCTTCACCGCCTCCGTAGTTTCCCTAACCAATTCGGGTCCAAGCACCACACTTTCACCCGACTCATGCCAACACAAAGGAGTTCTACACCTCCTACCATACAACGCCTCAAACGGTGCCATTCCAATACTAGCATGAAAACTGTTATTATAAGTAAACTCAATCAAAGGAAGATATGTATCCCATGAACCACCGTGCTCAAGAATACAAGCTCGTAACAAGTCTTCCAACGATTGAATCGTCCTTTCCGTTTGACCATCAGTTTGAGGATGATAAGCCGAACTCAACCTCAACTTTGAACCTAAAGCCTCTTGCAAGCTTTTCCAAAACTCAGAAGTGAACCTCGGATCTCTATCCGAAACAATACACAAAGGAATGCCATGTAATCTAACAATCACATGCGTATAAATCTCCGCCAACTTCGCTACGGGATAAGTAATGTTAATAGGAATAAAGTGAGTCGACTTTGTAAGCCTATCAACAATCACCCAAATCGCATCGTGTCCTCTTTGTGTATTCGGCAACCCCGTTACAAAATCCATAGAAATGCTATCCCATTTCCATTCCGGGATCTCCAATGGTTGCATCAACCCTGCAGGTTTCTGATGCTCCACTTTGGACTTCTGACAAGTCAAACAAGCATAAACAAACTGAGCCACTTCTCTTTTCATACCCGACCACCAAAATAGTTTCCTCAAATCTTGATACATTTTAGTCGCCCCGGGATGAATACTCAAATTACTCCTATGACTTTCTTCCAAAATCATTCTCTTCAAATTGACATCATCGGGAATACAAATTCTACCTCGAAATCTTAAAACACCTTGAACATCCAACTTGAAATCTTCACTTTCAGTTTGTCCAATACTAACCAACAAATCTACAAGTTTCACATCAAGCTTTTGAGCTTCTCTAATGTTATCAAGGAAATCGTTATTGATCTTCAACATTCCCAAAATAACACTCTTGGGCGTCACTTCTATCACAAGACTCATATCTCTAAATTGTTCAATCAATTCCAACTCTTTCCCCATCAAAAGTGACATATGCAAAGTCTTTCGACTTAAAGCATCGGCCACCACATTTGCTTTACCAGGATGGTAATTCAATCCGAAATCATAATCCTTCAACAATTCAAGCCACCTTCTTTGTCTCATATTAAGCTCCTTTTGATCAAACAAATATTTCAAGCTTTTATGGTCACTAAACACTTCAAATCTAGAACCATAAAGATAATGCCTCCAAACCTTAAGCACAAAAACAACTGCCGCAAGTTCCAAATCGTGAGTAGGATAGTTCTTCTCATGAATCTTCAATTGCCTCGAAGCATAAGCAACCACCTTGCCACCTTGCATAAGCACACCACCCAAACCCATCATAGAAGCATCACAATAAACCACAAACAGTTCTTCAGGATTAGGTAAAATCAAGATTGGCGCCGTTGTCAACCTTTTCTTCAATTCCACAAAACTTTCCTCACACTTGACGTCCCACACAAAAGCAGCTCCCTTACAAGTCAACTTTGTCAAAGGAAGTGCCAACTTAGAAAATCCTTCAATGAACCTCCTATAGTAACCAGCCAAACCCAAGAAACTTCTAATCTCAGTAACAGACTTAGGAGTTTCCCATCTCAACACAGCATCAACTTTAGAAGGATCAACCGCAATGCCATCGCCAGAAATGACATGCCCCAAAAAGCTCACCTCACCTAACCAGAACTCGCACTTTGACAACTTAGCATAAAGCTTCT
This sequence comes from Vicia sativa, assembly GCA_021764765.1. Taxonomy (NCBI): domain Eukaryota; kingdom Viridiplantae; phylum Streptophyta; class Magnoliopsida; order Fabales; family Fabaceae; genus Vicia; species Vicia sativa. The sequence continues at coordinate 44,040,184 of CM038795.1, forward strand.
TCTCCTTCAGAACTTCCAACACAATGCGCAAATGTTCTGCGTGCTCTTCCTCCGATTTAGAATAAACCAGAATATCATCAATAAAAACAACCACGAAACTATCCAAGTAAGGATGAAAAATACGGTTCATGTACTCCATGAATACTCCCGGTGCATTAGTGACACCAAAGGCATCACGAATACTCGTAATGTCCATACCTCGTCAAAGCGGTTTTACGAACATCCTCCTCTTTCACCCTTATTTGATGGTAACGATCTCAAATCAATCTTACTAAACATGCGAGCACCAACCAACGGTCCATCAAATCATCAATCCTAGGAAGTGGGTACCTATTCTTGATAGTCACTTTATTCAGCGGCGATAATCAATACAAAGCCTCATGCTACCATCTTTCTTCTTTACCAACAATACGGAGCTCCCCATGGTGACACACTCGGTCTAACAAACTTCTTCTCAAGCAAATCTTCCAATTGACTCTTCAATTCGATAGCTCCGATGCGGACATCCGTATGGCGCCATGGAAATAGGTGCAGTACCGGGACAAGATCCACAAAACTCGACTTCTCTTTCGGGGTGCACTAGGAATCTCGTCGGAAACACTTGAAGTCGCACACCACGGAAAGTTTGCAATATGATTGACTCTCCACGAAAGAGTCGCCATCAACAAGAAAACCGGCGCTTCATCTTTCATGAACTCCTTCAATTGTTTCGTCGACACCAACATAGTTTGATCTTCTTCCGCTAAGGAAGAAAACCTCCTGATGTTGTCATAACAATTGATATGGACATAGTTAGCTTTCAACCAATCCATACCCAAAACCACGTCCAACCCAACAAGCGGTAAACAAATGAGATCCACCACGAAGTCTCTACCAAAGATTGAAAAAGGGCAATTTGTACACACAAAAAAGTAGTAATCGTTCCTTAGCGGAACTTCCACCACCATATCCCTATCTAGAGATGACAAAGTAAGACCCAACCTCTTAACACAATCGTGACAATAAAACAATGAGTAGCACCGGTATCAATAATAGTAATAAGGGAATGCTATTAATGAAACTAGTACCTCGAACAAGTCCATCCTCATTTGCCGTGGAGCACCGACAAGGCAAACACCTTCCCCTCCTTGCGTCTTCTTGGGCTTCTTACATTGAGGTGGTGTGACCTCCCTCACCACAATTAAAACAAACCACATCTCTATGCTTGCAATCACGAATCACATGGCCAACTTCACGCATCGGAAACACCTTACTTCATTCTCTTTAGTCTTCCCTCACTCCTACAAACATTACTCTTGTGGCGGGTTTCCCACATTTGTAACAAACGATACTAGCGGGCATCTCCCCACTAGTCCTGCGTCCATGCGCTGCTTCCCTTTACCGGTTGGGACATCGTAAGGCTTCCACGCTCTGCTGGCCCTTGCTCCTCTTATCGACAACACCTTATAATGTGCGTTACTATCCTCTTCAAAGATCCTACAGCTATCAATCAAATCCAAAGACACGGATTTTACGATAACCGATCGCCTTCTTAATCTCGGGGCGCAAGCCATTTTCAAATTTAATGCACTTGGAAAACTCGGCACCCTCATCATCAAAGTGGGGATAGAACTTAGCTAGCTCAATAAACTTGTGACATAATCATGATCGACATGCCCCTTGCCTTAGTGAAGAATTCAATCTCCTTCTTTCCCCGAACATCCTCCGGGTAGTACTTCCTCAAGAACTCCCTACGAAAAACTTCCCACGTTATCTCTTCACCAGCACCCTCAAGCCTTTGACGGGTGTCAACCCACCAATCATCAGCCTCCTTACTTAACTTATGAGTACCATAACGAACTTTCTGCAAAAGTGCAATCCATCACCGAAAGATTCTCTCAATCTCCTTCAACCAAGTTAGAGCGCCTTCAGGATCATACTTCCCGTAGAAAGTAGGTGGATTCTCCCTCTGGAAGGTCGCCAAACTACGAGTCCCAGCGTTCTCGTCAGCATTCGGTGGGTTTTGGAAAGCCTGAGCCATCGCCTGCATAGCAGCAGCAATAGCATCATCGTTCCTACCAGCATTCCCACCAGCATTCCTACCGGCATTCCTACCTGCGTTCCTACCAGCCATAACAACTTCTGCTCACAACAAAACAAGAATTTAGAATCAACAAATAACAATACTTGATTGTTAAACAACAACAACTCAACAACTTGGCCGGACAGACCGACCTGCTCTGATACCACTAATGTAACACCCCAATTCTACCCCGCGTAATTACATAATAAAATCTGAGTTTCAAAATTCTATTACACAAAATTGAGGCATCACATCTTCGCATCTCCAACAATTAGCATTATAATGCACATCAAAAATCGGATATACCGAATCATACATAATTCATCATACGTACATAAGAATATTCACAACACAGCGGATATGTTTTACAAATATACATAACATCATGTTGTCATCAATACATAAGGTTATCACATAATAAGATAGTATATACAAGCTATCCTATCAAAATAATGTCGTCGCCCAAATCCCGAGTGTTACAACGACCAGAGCAGAATGACACAAAATAAAATGACTCGAGCTAATCCTCCTCATCCTCGGGGATCACCTGCACGTTACCAATATATAGGTGACGGCGAAACAAGTAAAGGGGTGAGATAATTCCAAAACTTATGATTCAAAGCAATAATGGAATATATAGATAGTTGAAATTATAAATGATATAAGGTAAATAAAGTATGTCAACATGTATTTAAACTTACATACTTTAAGTTAACATTTAGTGTATAAATCAATACATTAACTCCATCACACAATCATTATACTCGCATCAACACCAAAACACCATGTACCGTCGCAATTCAATTATCATTCATCAATTAAGGACTCAATGATAAACAACTCGAACATGAACACGACCGACTCCAAAATAAACATAATGGACTCCATGAGACACGACTATGTTATGCATGTGGTACCCATCGCTTTGTCCGTAATTAGGGACACAAGGCATAAAGCCCAACTTCGCTCGGCATAAAGCCATCATCGCAGCACAAAAGCCCTCTTATGAAATGTATGCGACTCAATAACAAAGACTACACAACAATAAATCATCTTCGCTCATCACAATTGACATAGAGTCTACTTCGCCATATTTATTCACATCACATAAATATGTCATCACTTTGCATAAACAACAAGTATTCATAATCAAATACACCATCGCAAATATCATTACCAATCACCAAATAAACATGTCATCACTTCGCATAAACAACAAGTATTCATAATTAAATACACCATCGCAAACATCATCATCAATTAATCCTTCAATTTCCAAAAACGGAAAGATAGTAAAAACATAAATAATTATCACGGAAGTCATTCTTAATTACCGATATAAGTTATAAACATCAACCTTAAAATCGGAATATAATCGGGTTCGAAAAGAAGTGCGAAAAATCAAAAGTTTTAAGGCTACAGACACATCAACACGGGTGCCGTGTGGGCAACCGACCCGTGTTGAAAAGCTCCCAGAACACGCAATTTTTTCCAAGACAGTGCATCAACACGGGTGCCCGTGTGCAGCAACACGGTCGTGTTGATTGCTCTGCACAACTAAAATTTCCATTTTAAAGGGAAACACGGCCCGTGTTAAATCAACACGGCCCGTGTTGATTTGCCTGCGTGAAAACTCCATCCTTTTTGGGTTTTTCTCATTCTTCTACCATGGTTTTCCTTCTCATTTCCATACTCTCATTTCTACAAGTTATCACCTAATAAACCCACAAAACATACTCCAAAATCAACCTTTCTAAACCACTCTAACAATCAACCAACAAACCATTATGAAATCAACTATCAAGGCTATCTCCAAACTCCAACTATTTCTATCAAACCTATCAATAATCATCCAACACCACTCTATACTATCTATCAATTGTTTTTCCAAAAATCAAATTAAAATCCACCAAACTCTAACTATAAGAGATGGAAATCAAACCCCTTACCTAGTAAGCTTTAAGTGTTCTTGATGATTCTCCAACCAAGTCTTGCTCTTCTTCTTGATCTCTTCTTCTTGCTCTCTTCTAAAACCCTAACTTTTCTCCAACTTTCTATATTTAGTGTTTTGATGTTATGTTATGAAAAGGTGGGGGAAAATGCTTTTATATGATATGTTGTCATACTAACTAAGGGTGAGAAACCCAACTCTAGCCATTACTTCTCCCACCCCTCTCTCTTCCTAACACACTAATTATATCATTAAATCATATCATCAAATTATATCATTAACTCAACCTATTAATATAATTCCGGGGAATTAACTATCGGTCCGAATAATATTTTACCGATTAATATAATTATTCTCGTTGTCAAAACAATCATTTAAACGGTAATTCAAAAATAATAATATAATTTAATATTAAACAAAACGGGCGTTACATTTTGTCTTAATTTTTAAATAAAATCTGAATTATGACTTAAGTGCAAGCTGACCAATTGATATCATGTACCACATGAAATAAAAAAATATAACGTGACAGGGTGACATATTATTTTAATAAAAATCTGATAGAAAATAAAAAAATAGTAATAATGCTGTTTGTACAAAAATAGAATAAAAATGGACTTAGCATGAAACGGACTGGACTTTGTACACTTTACTATCTCTCACCTCCCTGAATTTAAGCCCAGCGCACCAGTAACACTAGATTCAGTTTAAATTACAGACTCTGTTTCACACCCCCTGCTCTCATGTTTCACAATTACCATGCAATTTCAATTTAGCTCCCGATTTCGATTGTTTCGAATTGTAAAAAATACATAGAAAATATATTCTGACATTTTAGGATATTAGAGCATTTTTTGACATTTTTTTTTAATATTTCTTTTAATTCATTTTTAATAACATGATTAAAAGTATGTTCCACTCATGCCACTTGAAGTTTTCCGGAGCATTTCTATACTTGTTTTTTTTTTGTTTAACTCCCTTCTTGCAGGTGTTTTGTGTTTGTACACCCACATGTACATCCTTTTGTTCGCTTTTTGGGTCTAACTCCCTTCTTGCAGATGTTTTGCGTTTGTACACCCACGTGTACATCCCATTGTTTGCTTTTTGGGTCTAACTCCCTTCTTGCAGACGTTATTGCTTCAGATGTGCACAAGCGCGCATTCTCTTTGCTTTGACGCCTCGAGCTATTCTCACCGGTTTACTCTTATTGCATGGTTGCAGTACTTGAAGTTTTCCGGAGTATTCCATTAGCTCGCGTTGCTCTTCGGATTCTATATCCGTTTGGTACTTGCTACATTGTTTATTGCATTCTCTTACAGCTTTCCTAGATATCATGAGGAGTAGGGCTTTACAGCTTTCTTTTGCCATGAGAAGTAGGAATAGAGATGCATGATGGGGCTTCCGTAGTTGGAGCATGTTCAGGAACCCCTCTGGTTTATTTAAAGACCCGTTTAGGGCAACTCTACTTGTGATCTGTGCATATTTGCTTGTTTGTTTCTTGCAGGTTCCCTTGGTTAGGATTGGTTCTTTAGCTTAGACTTTAGGATTCACATCCTTCGCATGTCAACATAGGTAAAGATTCCCTTGCATCCTAAACCATAGGACTAACCTTTTGCTTTGCTAGTTTCTTTTTGCATGTTGCATGTGATTAAAACTAAAACTTGCTTTTCCTTTCAAACTCAAAACACTTAATAATGGTTTAAACTCCTTTCTCAAGGTAAAAACAACCAACCAACACCAACTCTTTTTCGCCTTTGCGCGCTCTCTTTCTTTTTGTGTTTAAAACCTTTTCACAAGTAAAAAACACAAAACACACCAAAACAAGTGAGCCGAACTACGACGCTCCGACTTTCCCATTGCACGCGGGAATACGTAGGCATCTTGTCACGGGGCTCGATCGAGCAAACTTTGTAAATACTTCCTTCTTTTCCCCGTGTTTTCTTTATTTTACTTTTCTTTCACATGCATTCTCTTTTAGCATGCAGATGTAGCAATTAAGCAGTAAATAGATATGAACACACCCATTAGACAGAAAGTAGAAGTGGATACCGTAGAGTACTACGGGCGTGTAGGTAGGGTGCTAATACCTTCCCTTCGCGTAATAGATTCCCCTTACCCTATCTCTCGGTCGCAAGACCGTGCCTTATCCCTTTTAGGTTTTCGCGATGCGTTCACCTTTCTCCTTTTGCGAGATAAAAAACGTTTGATGGCGACTTCATTGATATAGTTATCGGATGATGTTCAGCTGGTTGTTTCAACAACCTCTTGATTTTTGCGGAGAAGCTTGAATATCGGCCCACAGGTAGCAGTCATTTGAGAGATAAATCTGGAGATGTAATTCAACCTTCCAAGAAATCCTCTTACTTGCTTTTCCGTATGTGGCGTAGGCATTTCTTGAATAGCCTTGACTTTGTCAAGATCAACTTCGATACCTCTTTGACTGACAATGAAACCTAGGAGTTTTCCAGATCTTACCCCAAAGGTGCATTTGTTAGGGTTCAGGCAGAGCTGGAATTTCCTTAGTCGTTGAAACAACTTCAAGAGATACTCTATATGCTCATCTTCAGTGTCAGACTTTGCTATCATGTCGTCCACGTAGACTTCAATCTCTTTGTGCATCATGTCATGGAAGAGAGTAGTCATCGCCCTTTGGTAAGTTGCGTCTGCATTCTTTAATCCAAACGGCATTACTTTGTAGCAAAAAGTGCCCCACGGCGTGATGAAGGATGTCTTCTCCATGTCTTCGGGAGCCATTCTGATCTGATTATAACCAGAGAAGCCGTCCATGAAGGAAAAGACGTTGAATTTTGCAGTGCTATCCACTAGCATGTCAATATGCGGAAGCGGGAAATCGTCTTTCGGACTTGCCTTGTTCAGATCTCGGTAGTCAACACACATTCGGACCTTTCCGTCTTTCTTGGAGACAGGTACTATGTTGGCCAGCCATTGAGAATATTCAGAAGTGACGAGGAAACCTGCGTCGAGCTGTTTTTGAACTTCCTTTTTGATTTTATCGGCCATATCAGGGTGAACTCTTCTTAGCTTTTGCTTAACTGGTGAACACTCTGGCTTTAATGGCAAATGATGCTCCACGATACTGGTATCTAACCCTGGCATGTCCTGGTAGGACCAAGCGAACACATCAACATATTCTTTGAGAAGATCTATCAGTTTGCTCTTGACGTTGCTGTCGAGTGAGGCTCCGATATTTACTTCTTTTTTATCTTCTTCAGAACCCAAGTTGATTGCTTCTAGAGGTTCTTTGTGGGGTTGAATGATTCTTTCCTCGTGCTTAAGTAATCGAGAAATCTCATCCGGGATCTCTTCTTCAACTTCTTCCTCGGCGACTTCACAGGGGATATCAAAGTTGGGAGAGAGCAAAGAGTTATTGCTTTCAATGGATTTGTCCATCTGTTTAATCTGCATGTTTGATTTATGTTTGATTAATTAACTCCTTATCATCATTTTTTTTTGAAGAAAGTTAATGTGAAAGTGTATGCAGATTAATTTTTTTTGAAGATTTTTTTATTGATTTTTATTGTGTTTTTTAGGATTATCATTTCCAAGAAAGGGTAAAATGAAAAATAAATACAAAGTGTGGAATCAAAACAACGCATTTTATTTATGATTCACCATATGAAACAGGGCCCTAAAATATAAACTCATTCGTCTTGGGCAAGACAAAGAGAAATTATTTAAAAGCTAAAACCTATAAAACATCTCTACACTTTGGGCAAAGTGAGAGTTCAAAACAAAAGCAAAGATAAACTACTTAGAACTAGGAGCGTTAGTCCGAACTTCAACGGGTTTCCAGTAGTGACGAACTCCTTGGAAGTCGAGGTACTCTGGTAATTTTCCTTTTGGTTTAACCCTTGAGTAGACTTTGGTCGTTGTTTGAGCAGGTTTTGAAGACTCTGGACGATGGACTTTGCCTCTCGTGCTGCTAAAGCAGTCTTCTTCCGCTTGATGAACAGATCGGGAAGTATGGGATATAGCATATGTGCTTCCTGTTGATCTTTGTGTTGAATTCTGAGGATGCACCCTCCAATCTTCTGAATGAAGAGACTCGTTGTCGGCGACACTTTCCACTTCGTATCCTGAATCGTACTCCTGATCTTCAATGATCATGTTGATGTAGTGATAATCCAGATCTGGTTTAGTGAATTCCACAGGCGTGTTAAAGTAGAGATCTTCATTCGGGACCTCGATTGGCTGATTAGACTGAGAAGACGAGTATACCTCCTCTGATTGACTAGGATACTCAAAAGAATCACCCCATCCTGTGGGTTGTATATCTTCGATTCTGATTCTCGAGCTTTCTGGCGCAGTATACTTTACCATGTAGTCAAATTTACCACTGGGTTCTCCCAAGGTATCCCAAACTTCAGAAGGGACAGGTGTATTTTCATGTCGCTGCAGGGATATGTCTTTGAATTGATCAGTCGGCGCGTACAATTCCTCTTGAGACACATATTCAGGGCTGTTTAAATAAGTGCTCCACTCTTCAGATTTAGAGGGATCCTCTTCATCATCTTCAATGGTGACAACGCTAACCTCTTGGAGAACAGGGTTTAAGAAACCCCCACTGTTGAAGACTTCTTTAATTGGACGAAGTGCTTCATCCTTTTGCTTGTCTTTGGAAAATACGGGTGTGAACCCGAGTCCGACTTTTGTTTCGTTCTTGACAGGTTTGATTACTTGTCCCCATCCTTCAGCATTGCCATCTTTCACTATCTGTGCCGCTTCTTTATATGAAGAGATAGATGATCTGTTTTTGCTGGTAGATTCATCTTCTAACGGATGTTCGAGGAGATGTGTTCCTTCAATGTCATTAGCTGTGATGAAAGAAAAACTGGACAAATGGCTTACAAGCAAAGCTTGTTCACCACTAATGGTCACCAACTTTCCATTTACTGTGAATTTTAATTTCTGATGGAGAGTAGAAGTTACTGCTCCTGCCTCGTGGATCCAAGGTCTTCCTAGTAGACAACTGTAAGCAGCTGGCACGTCCATGACTTGGAAAGTAATTTGGAAAGTGTGCGGACCAATTGTCATCGGGAGATCTACTTCCCCAATAACTGACTTCCTTGATCCATCGAAAGCTCTTACTACTATGTCATTGAACTTCATTGGTGTCCCTTTGTTAGTCAAACGAGCGAGTGTCGTTTTTGGCATTACGTTCAAAGATGAACCAGTATCTACCAATACATTGGACAAGGAATCTAATTGGCAAATCATCGAGATGTGCAAGGCCAAGTTGTGATCTTTCCCTTCTTCTGGAAGTTCCTCGTCACTGAAACTTAGATTATTACAGGCTGTTATGTTGTCGACAATACCTCCGAAATGGTCTGTAGTCACATCATGGTCTACATAGGCTTGGTCTAGTACCTTCATTAAAGCCTCTCGGTGAGCTTCAGAGTTGAGGAGCAGAGACAATATTGAAATCTTGGAAGGAGTCTGAATCAGTTGATCCACGACTCGGTATTCACTTTTCTTGATTAATTTTAGTATCTCATCAAAATCTGTGTTGACGTTGGCTCTATCAAGAGGACCAACATTTGTGCTTGGATTAACATCGGAAATCGTTGCATGATTCTCGGGAGATATGTTAACTGGATTTTGTCTAACAACAGGAATGGCAAGCGGCCTTGGTGGCAACGGAGTGTGTACTCGTCCACTTCGTGTCACTCGTCCGATTCCTGTTATATTGACATTAGCTGGAAGAGTAGGCATGGGTTTCTCCTTCCCATCCTCTATCAGGGTTGCATTGTATTGGTAAGGAATTGCTTTGGTAGAACTGTATGGAACAGGACCGGGTAGGCAAATCACCAAAGGAGACTCCGGGGTGCTGGAACTGTTGCATTCAATCTCCATGTGTTTGGGTATGTTGAAACAAGGGATGATAACGTTTACTTCGGGATTTTCCGAGTTGATATCTGAGACTAAAAGCTCATGCGGAAAATGCCCTACTGTATTTACGTCATGGTCATCTCTGTTTCTGTAGATCTGTAGGTCACCGCTGTCTAACAATCGCTAAATGTCTTCTTTTATGGTGGGACATCCTTGAAGATCCTTGGAGCAGATGTGGCAAGCTGCGTAATCGTGCTTAGTGAAGGTGATCATTGTACTGTATGCTTCATGGAGATGCACCAAGTTTCCTCTAATCAGGTTTACGTCTGTGACAAGATACCTGTCTGTATTTCTTAGTATCAAACTCACTGAATGTCCACTATGACTGGGAAGCGGATTGGCTTGCACGTTCGGACTTGTATTTCTGAAGGAAAGAAGATTAGATCTTACTAATCTATGTACTTCTGCCTTTAATGCTATGCAATGCTCAAGGTCATGGCCTGGTGCTCCTTGGTGAAAAGGGCAAGATAACGTCTGCTTTGTACCACCATGGCAATTTTTTGGGAACCGGAGGTGGTGACCTTGTCTGTATCAGATTTCTTTCTATTAGCGCAGGGTAAAGTTCTGTGTACGTCATTGGAATTAGGTCGAATTGCGTGACCCGAGGCGCACGGTTTTGATTGCTGAACTGCTGAGCCTGTTGACGAGGCTGTTGAGTTTGTTGATTTTGTTGAAATTGCGGAGCAATTCCTGTGTTTAGACTTGTGTTGACGGCGGGTGCTATGGCAGCTACCTTTCGTTGTTGACTGACATTCTTACGCGGTTTCCCTCGGGATACCATTCCTATGTCATGTTCCTTTTTCTTTGGAAAACTGGTCCCCCCCTTCCTAGTTCCACTAGAAGATCATACTTCCTTGGTTAGGCGTCCGGTTCGAACCCCTTCTTCTAATCGCATTCCCATGCTCACCATCTCGGTGAAATCTCCAGGAGCGCTAGCGATCATTCGCTCATAGTAGAATGAGCCAAGAGTGTTTAAGAATACCTTAGTCATCTCTTTCTCTTCCAAGGGCGGGTTGACTTGGGCAGCAATTTCCCTCCATCATTGCGCATATTCTTTGAATGTCTCTCTTTCTTTCTGAGACATGGAGCGGAGTTGGTCCCTATCGGGAGCCATATCCAAGTTGAACTTATATTGTTGTACGAATGCTTCACCTAAGTCATTGAATGTTTGGATACTTGCGCTGTCTAATCCCATGTACCACTTCAGTGCGGCACCGGTGAGACTATCTTGGAAGTAGTGGATTAACAACTGGTGATCGTCGTTGTATGTGGACATTTTCCTGGCATACATCGTGAGATGACTTTGTGGACAGGAGTTTCCTTTGTACTTTTCAAAGTCAGGGACTTTGAATTTTGCAGGTATCCTTACGCGAGGAACTAAGCAAAGATCCTGGTCGTTTTTTCCCAAACAGTTCTTTTCCACGAATTGTTTTAATTTCAAGCTGCATTTTGAGGAGTTGTTCCTGGAGATTCTCCATCGAGCCACGGGAATTCGTGTTATTGTCCGGAGTATGGTGAACTTCTTCGTCTATGGTAGCGTGCACTACGGAAGCTGAGTTCGTCATAATTGGTTGAGAAACCGACATTGTTACTTGTGGAAGAGTTACTCCACGTTGCGGAGTAAATGTAGAGTTTTACTGCAAAGTAGGTATTTCAAGCGGGGTTGTTTGAGAAGTCGGTTGGCGAAATCCGATGCCAAAGTTGAAAAGCATGCCCCATGGATAGCCTTCTGGCATACTGAAAGGTGAACTACTGACCGCGACAGTTGAAACTGGAGTAGTAGTGTCTTCTGAGATCGCTGCTTGGTTTTGACTGCTCGATGCTGCTTGTTGACTTTGCGCTGTGGCCAATGAGTTGACCAAAGATGTGAGTCTCTCCACTTCTTCTTGTAGTGTTGTTACTGTACTACGAAGTTCAACATTCTCTTGTTCAAATCCTTCCATTACTTTTCTTCTTTTTGATCTTGTATCGTACGTTCGAGTTGGTTGTGGACGCGGTCGAGAAACTCTAAGACGCGACAGCTTGGCGATCTTTTCCTATCTGTTCAAGTTGTTCAAAGATCAGACTCTAGACAATAGACTTTAATGCAAAGTATGATGCATGATTATGATTGTAAAGAAAGATTTCCAAAGAATTTATGCTAAAGAGAAATTTCTGGCAAATATTTGGATGGAAAACACACATTTATTGATTATTGAAAGAAGATTACAACAATATTGTTTTTGGAGCATTGCTCACACAAATGATAAAATAAATGATAAAATTACAAACTAAACTGAACTAATTAAATGTCTTCGTCGGATGAAGATCCAAAGGCTTGATGCAGTTTCAACTTCAGGATTTCCTTTCCATAGTGAGCTTTCAGTTCAGCTTTCTCGGCTTTTAGCTTGCCAATGACTTTCTTCCACTTGTCGGGAGCAGGATCGCTGGTTGTCATTGCCTCAAGCTTTCTTTTCCTTTCTTTGACGTATCTTTGGATTGCGTTATCTTTCTGACGAATCTTCTCATCCTTCTCCATGAGCCATTCATCCTGGAAGTAAAGCGTCTTTTCATGATCTTTGACTTGTTTCTTGAGCTTCTCATTCTCAAGATTAGTCTTAAGGAACTTGTTTTCCAAAGCCTCTTTTTCAAACCTTATTTTGGCCAAAGCTTCTTGGTATTCTCCCATAGTTTCGACGGGAAAAATTGTTAATTTGGAAGCGGTTGAGAACATGGGTTCTTCATAAGCGTAAGGCATTCGAAATTCTTTCGCTCTTTTCTTTACCAAAAGTGTAGGTTTCCATGGCTACACAATTCTTTTACCTTTTCTTTCTTTCGGATGTGATGCCAAGCTCTGATCATTCTAGCCTTCAATCCTTGGGAATCTTCTCCTTCGTGATAGAAATAACTCTCTACTGTAAAACCAAGAGGTTTACTAGAGTTTGCGTATCCGAGTTGACGTCTCGCCAAGAATGGGTTGTAGTTGATTCCTCCTTTCGTACCAATGAGAGGTACGTTGGCAAATTCTACACAGCTCTCAATGATTTCCATCTCATTATCTGCCAAGGTATACCAATGGATATCGTCGTTTGTAAGAGACATGAGTCTTCGAGACCAATGCCATTCATCTTTGTTTTCGCGGAAGATAGGAAATTTAGGCAAGTGTGAGACAATCCATTTGAAAAACAGAGGTACACAACACACGATAGTTCCGTCTCCTTGACGATTTCTATGATGAATAGAGACGACGTGTCACCAAGTAGAGTGGGAACCGGATTTCCAATTCAGAAAGATCCTTATGGCGTTGATATCAACGAAATTTGGGACGTTGGGAAACAACACCAATCCATAGAGGAGTAAAGCTAAAATAGCTTCAAAGGCTACCATACTACCGGCTTCAGAGAATTTAAGAGCCTTCTCCATTAGGAACGTTGAAGTTAGTCCTAAGAGTTTTCCTCGGTAGTTAGGTTTTGTCTATCTCGATTTCTTTAAGTGAGTCATCATTGCAATGGTGGTGATTTAGGAATGGCTTCAAACCATTGAAAGGTACTTTGTCTAATACTGAGATGCCTAGGATATGCGTGTACTCTTCCAAAGTAGGCATCAACTGATAATCAGGGAAAGTGAAACAGCGATAGATTGGATTGTAAAACTGAACGAAAGTTTTGAGAAGTCCTTCATCAACGTTAGTGTTCAGAAGAGTTAAAAGAGTTCCATAGCGTTTTCTGAAATCTGAGGGATCTTCTACCAAGGATGCTAACTCTTTTAACTTCCCTACGTCAGGAATTCTAAAACTGTATCTCTTGGTGAATCTTCCTCTGACGTCCATCACTCTAACCTAAAATATTTTACAAAGAAAAAATCTCTAAATTCTTTGGAAATGGGAAGAGAAATGAAGTTTTTTTTAATGAATGAATGCATGGATGCGGTAAACATGGTTAGTAGTTACACACACGGTCAAGCGTTCGAAGTCACGAGCATGAGGCCAACGATAAGAATCAAACGTGGTTAAGTTCTAAGGGCTTATTCATTTGTGAAACGGGTTCTACTGCTAATACAGGCTCAACACTCCTCTTTGAAATATTATCGGATTTGTTGAATACTCGATGATCCAATAATATTTTTCAAGAGAAACTCGCCTAATCGTAGTCTCGCATGACAATTACTCTAGGCTTACGCCCGAATAATCTCTACACTACACCCTAAATGGTCGGGATGGGTTATGTGTTCTACAACCAACTCAGCTTCGTAAGCCCCCTTGAAAGCAAAATGTCTTTGCAAATACTTGCTAAACACAAATACCCCCAAGACAACCTCCACTGAGAGAGGGATATTAACTTCGTAAGTATTGAGACTTCTCACGTATTAATACCCCCACCTAGATCTTAAAAATGTTTCTTAAATCGGGTTAGGATTTCTTTCCATCGATGAAATCGCGAAAACACACAATAAAGAAAAAGCAGACATATGCATAATATGAAAGCTTATCCCTTTCTTTTCTTTTGAAAACAAAAAGCTTGGTGCTCTTGAGCGAGTCAAATTTTTTGAAAATCAAAGTTTCAGTACTCCCAATGAGCCGCCATTTTTTCATTCGCGTTAAAGTGGCGCTAGAGGATTTGAATATGAATTCGATCCTCGCTCAAACGATTTACTCTTTTGATTTGTTTATAAAGATGCCGCGAGCATCAAGCTTTATTATTTTCAACACAAGAAAGATGATTTAATGATTATGAAAAGGGAAAAATTAATACCCTCAATTGATTTGATATGCGTAACGACTAGCGCAAACTAGACGCAACACATTGGGAGATTCGAGTAAGGGGTTTGTTATATAAAGGAATAGATGGAGAACCCTAAATATATATAGTTATCTATAGCTTTATATATGAATATGTTTGATATGTTTGTGTGTTTTAATTGTTATTTCTATGATTGGGAAAGTTTCTCCTTTGGGATTTCAAGAAGGATAGATTATGAGGGATCTTAGTGTTTGTTATTATTGTGCTCGCAAAGATCTGTGGATCTTCTGCATACATATCCCTAGTGGGAATCGAGCATTTGTTGCTCGGATCTGAGGATCTATGGTTTGTTTGGTCTGAGGGAGAAAGAAATTTTGCTCGGCAAGGATGAGACCTTGTGCCTACGTATTCTCAAAAGGATGTTGAGAAAGTCAGAGCAATCGTAGTTCCCACTTATGCTAGTGGAAAGCAACGGGATGTTAGTAAGAGACAGACAAATGTCATCTTAATGAAAAATGTATCTAATCTATTTCATCACATACATTTTGAAAAGTTTGATTGATTGAAATCTTTCGTCGTAAGTATTAGGTGTTTTGCTTGAGTGTACAAGCGTTACCACTTACATGTTTAAGAAAGATGTTTAAAAAAGGTGATTGAATCTTTTGTAAGCATTGGGTGTTTTGCTTAGTGTACAAGCGTTACCACTTACAATTAAGAGATGTTTTTGTTTGAAAAGAGTTTGAAAAGTTTTTGACTGTATGTGATGTGATAAATGAGATACTTCTTCCATAGAGATGATAGATGTCTAAATCTCGAGGAGAAATTGATTGGATTAAGGATATGCTTTTAAGAAGCCCATGGGTCCTTGTATTGTAAGCCCAAGAGGAGGCATTCCGAGGGTCATCGAGGGTCCTTGTATGAAGCTCAAGAGGAAGCTATAAGGTATGGCTGGCTTTGTCTTTAAAAGGGATTTCACCGGAAAACCATCCTTTTGGAATTAAGAGCAATTTCACCGGGAAATTATACTCTTTGGGTTCTATCTTAACGTGGGTGATTCTTTGTATTGGAAGCCCAATAGGAGGCTGTTAAGAGATTTTATATCTCTTTCATTGTATGATGCCCAAGAGAAGGCTAAACTCAAATGAGGAGTTCTTTTAAACGAAGCCCAAGAGGAGGCTGACTCAACAGGGGAGTGTGTCTTATATAAAGCCTAAGCGGAGGCTAAACTCAGATGAATGAGTTTTCTTATATGAAGCCTAAGAGGAGGCTGAACTCTGTGGGGAGAGTTATCTTGTATAATGCCCAAGCAGAGGCTAACTATGGGGAACCTACTGGTTAGACTAGTTGTTATGTTATAACTAGACAATTATATAAACAAGTGTGTATGTGATACGTATTCACAGGAGTTTATGAAGGAAATATAAACAATGTATGATGTTTATTTATAAGAGTTTATGAAGGAAATATAAACAAGTGTCTGTGAAACGAACGTCTGAAACGAGCGTAACTTGGTTATTTACAAGTCTGAATTGTGTACAAGGAAGTGAGTATGTACACGGATGAGGATTTATGTACAGAGAAAGATAGATGTACATAGGAGGGTTGGGACTTACACCATAAGGGTGGCCCATTGGTTTGAAAGCAGTTTCACAGGGAATAATGCTCCTTTCAATACTAGTGGTATTCATTGTATATACAGATGAAACAGAAAACAAACGATCGAAGTTTATCTGTGAAAAGTATCTGTATTATGTACAGACAAAGATTTGTATGTATATGAAAAGAATTTGATATGTACAAGGAAAATATGTATGTACATAAAAGAATGTTTGATTTGTGTATACACAAGTGAAGTGAAAACAAACGATCGAAGTTTGTCTGTACTTGAGTATAAAAAGTATCTGTGTTATGTACAGATAAAAATTTGCATGTATTTGAAGAAAGTTTGATATGTACAAAGAAATATTATGTATATAAAAGAATGTTATGGGACTTACACCGTGAGGGAGGCCCATGATCGATTAAGAAATTCGAGAGAAAACGAATTCGGTTTTATCGTTTAAATCAGATCGATCATGGAAAAAGATGCAAGTTTGATGAAAAGTTTTGAAAAAATGATTTTGAAAATATTTTGAAATGTGAGGTTCATTTATGAGAAGTTTTGAAAAGAATCGGAAGTCGAAAGTTTGAAAAATTCACCTTTAAAGGTGGTTTTGAAAAGTGCTCGAAGTGTCATTTTCGGCTCGATTAAAACATAATAAGATGAAAGTTTTTTCTGAAAATTTTTTCACTATCATAAAATAGATACATTTATTGACAAGTGTGTTCGCGTTAAAAGGTGACGCGCCTGAGGATGCGAACGTGAGTTCGGATCTTCCGGTACGCAACGATTTAAATCTTTTGATTTGTTTATAAAGATGCCGCGAGCATCAAGCTTTATTATTTTCAACACAAGAAAGATGATTTAATGATTATGAAAAAGGGGAAAGCTGAAATACCCTCAATTGATATTGATATGCGTAACGACTAGCGCAAACTAGACATAACGCATTGGGGAGATTCTGAGTAAGGGGGATTGGTATATAAAGGGAATAGATGGAGCACCCTAAATATATGTAGTTATCTACAGCTTTATATATGAATACATTTGATATGTTGTG
This sequence comes from Vicia sativa, assembly GCA_021764765.1. Taxonomy (NCBI): domain Eukaryota; kingdom Viridiplantae; phylum Streptophyta; class Magnoliopsida; order Fabales; family Fabaceae; genus Vicia; species Vicia sativa. Next base: position 44,057,485 of record CM038795.1, read on the forward strand.
TGTTTTTTAATTGCTATTTCTATTATTGGGAAAGTTTCTCCTTTGGATTTTAAGAAACAGTAGATTATGTGGGATTTCTAGGTTTTGTTATTATTGTGCTCGCAAAGATCTATGGATCTTCTGCATACATATCCCTTAGTGGGAATCAGAGCATTTGTAGCTCGGATCTGTGGTTCTATGGTTTGTTTGGTGCGAGGGAGATAGAAATTTGCTCGGCAAGGATGAGACCTTGTTCCTACGTATTCTCAAAAGGATGTTGAGAAAGTCGAGCAATCGTAGTTCCCACTTATGCTAGTGGAAAGCAACGGATGTTAGTAAGAGATGACAAATGTCATCTTAATGAAAAATGTATCTAATCTATTTCATCACATACATTTTTGAAAAGTTTGATTGATTAAAATCTTTCGTCGTAAGTATTAGGTGTTTTGCTTGAGTGTACAAGCGTTACCACTTACATGTTTAAGAAAGATGTTTGAAAAAGATGATTGAATCTTTTAACTGTAAGCATTGGGTGTTTTGTTTGAGTGTACAAGCATTACCACTTACTGTTAAGAGATGTTTTTTGTTTGAAAACAGTTTGAAAAAGTTTGAAAAGTTTTTAACTGTATGTGATGTGATAGATGAGATACTTCTTCCATAGAGATGATAGATGTCTAAATCTCAAGGAGAAATTGATTGGATTTAAGGGATGCTTTTAAGAAGCCCATGGGTCCTTGTATTGTAAGCCCAAGAGGAGGCATTCCGAGGGTCATCGAGGGTCCTTGTATGAAGCTCAAGAGGAAGCTATAGGGTATGGCTGGCTTTGGCTTGAAAGGGATTTCACCGAGAAATCATCCTTTACTGAATAAGAGTAATTTCACCGGGAAATTTTACTCATTGGAATTTGAAAGTGATTTCACGGAAACCATCCTTCGTGGTTCTATCTTAGCGGGTGATTCTTTGTATTGGAAGCCCAAGAGGAGAAGAGATTTCCTGTCTCTTTCATTGTATGATGCCCAAGAGAAGGCTAAACTCAATGAGGAGTTCTTTTGAACGAAGCCCAAGAGGAGGCTGACTCAACAGGGGAGTGTTGTCTTATACGAAGCCTAAGCGAAGGCTAACTCTGTGGGAGAGTTTCTTTGTACAAAGCCCAAGAGAAGGCTGAACTCTGCTGGAGATAAAAATATCTTGTATGAAGCCCAAGCGGAGGCTAACCCATGCTGGGGATGAGTTGTCTTGTATGAAGCCCAAGCGGAGGCTAAACTGTGGGGAACCTATTGATTAGTCTAATTGTTATGTTATTTATTAGACAGTTTGTATAAACAGTGTGTGTGTGTGTGTATTCACGGAGTTTATGAAGGAAATATAAACAATGCATGATGTTTATTTCGCAGTTTATGAAATATAACCAAGTGTCTGTGAAACGAACGTTTAAAACGAGCGTAACTTGATTATTCACAAGTTTGAACTGTGTACAAGGAAATGAATATGTACACGAACGAGTTTTTATGTACAGACAAAGATGGATGTACATAGGAGGGTTGGGACTTACACTGTAAGAGAGGCCCATTGATTTGAAAGCAGTTTCACAGGGAATAATGCTCCTTTCAATACCAATGGTATTTAGTGTAAAATGTACAGATGAAACAGAAATGATTGATCAAAGTTTTATCTGTAACAAGTATTTTCAAAAGAAAGAGTATCTGTATTATGTACAGATAAAAGTTTTGAAAAAGAAGTATCTGTGTTATGTACAGATAAAAAGTTTGTTTAAAAAATGTTTGACAAAAGTTTGATATGTACAAGGAAATATTATGTACATAAAAGAATGTTATGGGACTTACACCATGATGGAGGCCCATTGGTTTAAAAGAAATCTTGCTCAGGAGAAACCTTCCTTTAGAACCAATGGTTTCGGCGCGTAGACAAACGAATGAAAACAAATGAAAGAAATTTGTTTATGTTTGAATATTGACAAAGATGTTTTGAATATGTACAAATAAAACTAAATTTGTACATAAAGGGTTGGGACTTACACCATAAGGGTGGCCCATGATCGATCGAGAAATTCGAGAAAAGACGAAATCAGTTTTATCGTTTTGAATTGGATCGATTATGGTAAAAGATGCAAGTTTTGATGAAAAAAGTTTTTGAAGAATGATTTGAAAATGTTTTGAAGGGTGAAGTTTATTTGTGAGAAGTTTTGAAAAGAATCGGAAGTCGAAAACTTGAAAAATTCATCCTAAAAGGAGGTTTGAAAAAGCGTTCAGAACATCGTTTTCGGATCGATCGAAATATAATCAAAAGAAAATATTTTTGGATTTTTTTGACATAATCATAAAATATATATATTAAATGACAAGTGTGCAAAAAATCATCTCAAAATGAGAAGTTTTGATTGGTTAAAAAAATTGTTGAAGTTTGATAAAAAAACATGAAAAATTGATAAGTTTGTAAAAAGAATGGTCTTGCTGGGTTTTGAACCCATGACCATGAGGTGGGGCACGTGGCAGAAGAAACTAAGAGGCAAGCATACTACCACTAGGCCAACGCGTTTAAGGTGTTAGTGGACCAGCACACGTGTTAACATAAGATTGGAAATTTTGAATATTTGAAAATCAAGAACACATGAAGAACGCGCGCAGCCTGGGCTTATGGTTTGATTTTCCAGAATTTTTGATCCAAGCTACCATCCTCGTTTCTCAACCAAATTGGACGATGTAAACATCAAAATGACTCGATTTTGAACAAGGAATACAACGGTGTATGTTAATTGCATTTATTTTCAGTCTATCATGTTTGGATTTCTGGGAACACGAAGAACCCTAGAAACTGAGAAATCAAATTAAATTGTGTATGGTTTATGATTGTTTGATTTTATTGAGGGCTTATGATCGTTAGAGGTGCAGAAAAAGATCGGCCAAGAGTTTTTCTCAATTGGTGCAAGGAATCAAGATAGCACAGTTCATATGTTTACCTGGAAAAATGAGAATCGAGGAAGCTTAAATCGTGTTTCCAGAATTGGTTTGAGGATTGCTACACCTTCATCGGCATGTATGGAAGCTTTGTGGAAGGCCTGCACATCATGAATCAAGCTGGATCATCCTGCCCAAGTCGACCTGCACAGTTCAAAAATGGCAACTGGATTTCGAAGTAAATCGTGTTACAGGTTGTTGTTCTTGTTCTGGATCATGTACACGAGGTATGGTGATGGTGTTCGAATGATCAGAACTCAAGTTGCTCACACCAAACTCAAAATTCGATGGCTATGGCAGTTTTGCAAGCTTTGAAGCATGGAAGATGAAAACTGATTTCTAGCCTAGTGTATGTTGATTTTAAGTTTCAAATTAATTACATGTTAGTATTAGAACATGTTAGACACCAATATACTTAAAGTTTCTCACTGATTTTCAAAAATGTAAGTTTCCACAATTTGCACTATGATTCTTGAATTTGGAGAAAGTGGTGAGAAAGCATAAACTTGTGATGCTTTGGTGTGCATTTCTCTTGGATTTGTGATGCTTTTATAGGCAAGAGAGTTCTGAAATGTTAGGCAAATATCCATGGCATTTGGTGATTCAAGGATGACTTAAAGGGCAAGATTGTCTTTTGTAAAGGAAAAGGAAACTTCCTTTTTTTTTTACCATGTGTTACAATCCTCAATTTGATCCTATCCTTCAATCATTACTTTTCATGGATATTTATCAGTTCACATCCCAATTTGGCAAGGTGGAAAGCTTCTAGAACAAGAAAATGCAAAATGACCTATAATCTTGATGTTTTGACTTTGAAAATCAAGTTTCATGGAGCCTTATGTTTCAATTTCAAAGACATAGCTAGCCTCCATGGATTTGAGAGTTCTTGGACATTTTGGAAAGATCTTTCCACAAGCTACAACTTTCATGTTTTGAGTTTTTTCAAATTCCAATTGGAACTAGGTGAAAAAATGGCTTGAAGTTTGGAAAAAATGTGAAATTTCAACACTTAGAAATTTTTCTAAGTTATAGAAATTTTGACTTTTTGTTGACTTTTCCAAATTCTTTGATTTTTTATGATCATGATGGATCATTTGAAGTATTTTGATGATTGAAAAAGTTTTGTTTTGAAAAATTTGACCAAAAGTCAAAGTTTGACTTTTCTGCAGATGAAATTTCATCGACGCGTCCGATCGATGAGTTCGTGAAACTCGTGATGATTTGGATCCGTAAATTAGGTCAAGAGGTTATATCTAAGATATGATGACCAATCTCTATCCAAAAAGTCATCCCAAGTCGAGAATTCTCTTGCCCGATCAAAACCCTAATTGGTCGATCCTCGATTGATCTGTGAGAGAATTTTGTTATCTGATGATCAGGGGTTGATATTTTGATCAAGATAGATCAAATGAGATGAAAAATCTCAAACCCTAATTGGTTAGCTCTTGAATCGATGAAAATCGATGAAACCCTAATTTTGAATGCTATACCGACACTATGCTATGAAATGATGCAAATATATGGTGGTATATTAGGTCAAAATTTGGGGTATGACAAAGTGTACAAAAAATCACCTCAAAATGAGGAGTTTTGATTGGTTAAAAAAATGTCAAAGTTTGTAAGAAAAATGAGAAAAATATGAAGAGTTTTGAAAAAAATGGTCCATGGGAGGTTTGAACCCATGACCATTGGGTTAACTACGTGGCGAAAGTACTACGAGCGTCTGGCAACCTGGGACAAGCGTGATTTTGTGTTTTGAATCAAAACACGTGTTAATAAAACATTGGAAAATTTAAATTTGAAAACACGCAAGCCCTGTTCTTCATCTTTGATTCTCAGATTCTTCAATCCATGCTAGAATCCTTGTTTCTTGATGGAATTGGATGAAGTAAACATGAAAGTTGCTCGATTTTTCACAAGGAACACGATGGTGGATGTTAATTGCATTTATTTTTGGTCTAACACGATTGAATTTCCGGAAATCACGAAGAACCCTAGAACTGTAATTTCTAATTGAAATGATGTGTAGTTGATGATTTTTCAAATTGTTTGAGGGCTAAGGATCGTGATAATTGCAGAAAACAATTGGCCAAGCGTTTTTTCATTTAAATGCAAGGAATCATGATATTGAAGTTTGAGTTCTCACCTGTTCAAGTTGAGATCGAAGATGATGTTGGCGTGTTTCCAGAATGGATTTGATGATTGTTTGAGCTTCAACGGATGTTAGAGAAGGTGTAGGAATGGTCTGCTTGCTTCGAATCACTTTGAATTACTCCAGCCAAGTCCACCTGCATCAACTGAAAATGGAAGCTCGATTTCTATGTTAAAGTTGTTACAGATTGTTGTAATGGATCTGCATCATCCCTATGATGTTTGGATGCTTGGAACACAAGTTAATCAAGCCTAACCAAGAATTCGAATCCTAAGGCAGTTTGTTCAAGTTTGAAAAGCATGACATGTAATTCTGAGTTTTGGCTTAGTTCATGTTGCTTTTATGTTTTAGACAAGTTTGATATTGATTATGAAATATGTTTGACACCAAAGTTCATCATAGTATTCACTAAATTTCAAAATTGCAAGTTATCCTCACTTTGAACTATAATTCAAGAAATTGGAGAAAGTGGAAGGAAAGCATGAACTTGCATTTCTTTGGTGTGTATTCAAATGGCCAACATGACCTCTATTTATAGGTCAAAAGTTCTGAACAATTAGGCACAAGTACATGGCATTGTAATTTGAAGTTGCCTTAAAGGGCAAGAAAGACTTTTGGCAAAAGGAAAAGGAAGCTTCCTTTTTTAACCATGTGTTATTTTTCCAACTTGATCCAATCCTACAATTATTACCTCTAGCTGATATTTATCAGCCCTAATCTTCAATTTTGGCAAGGTGGCATTGCTTCTAGATGAAGAAATCAAAGAATGACCTATAATTTGAAGTTTTGTCCATTGAAAATCATGTTCATGAAGCCTTATGTTTCAATTTCAAAAGTATAGCTAGACTCCATGGATTTGAGAGTTCTTGGACATTTTGGAAAGCTTGTTTCAATAGCTACAACTTTCATGTTTTGAGTTTTTTCCAAATCAAAGTGGAACTATGTGAAACAATGCCATGAAGTTTGGAAAAAATACAAAATTTTAACACTTAGAAATTTTTCTAAGTGTTGGAACTTTTGACTTTTTGTTGACTTTTCCAAATTCTTTGATTTTTTATGATCATGATGGATCATTTGAAGTATTTTGATGATGGAAAAAGTTTTGTTTTGAAAAATTTGACCAAAAGTCAAAGTTTGACTTTTCTGTGCAGATGAATTTTCATCAGATGTTTCTGAAATTGACTGATGAAACCTGTGAACTTCTAGGATGTTTTGAATCCAGAAATTAGGTCAAGATGTTGTATCTAAGATATAATGACCAATATCTAGCCAAAAAAGTCATTTATTGTTCAAAAAGTCAGGGAATACTCATGCTCGACCAAAACCCTAATTGGTCGATCCTCAATTGATCAGTGAGAAAAGACGGATATCTGATGATCAGAGGTTGATGATTTGATCAAGATAGATCAAATGAGGTGAGTAAAACTCAAACCCTAATTGGTTGCTTCTTGAATCAGATGAAAATCTGATGAAACCCTAATTTTGACTGTGAATGCTACACCCGATTAATCGAATCTAGTGATGCAATGATGCAAATGTAAGGTGGTATGTTAGGTCAAAAATTGGGGTATGACATATGCCCCTATTTAAGTTTCTTTAACCTGAAAGATGAAGATGAATATCTTTGTTTTGATAGGTGTAAAGAGACTTAAATATCAGAATACGCAAATTTTGGACCTAAGATACCAAAAATACGGATGATGCAAAATGATTGTAAAAGTTTTACCCAGATGATATCAAAGAAATGACATAGTGGGAAAAATTTTGTGAGGATGACTCGATCTGCTTAATAAAAGAGGATCCTGTTTGTTGGGAAACACACAGTATGTCTCGCTGGGGAAAAAGAGATTCACAAAACATGTGAATATCTGTTTTGTTTTGAGAAACAAAAGGATTACCTTCTGTCAGCCTTATGACAATGTTTAAGGTAAGTAAAGATGATATTACCAAGTATCAGCCTTGTGATAGTTTATGGTAATGAAGTATAAAGATATTACCAATTATCAGCAATGTGATAATTATAACAAGGTAAATCTTTTAAGAAATTTTGTTGAGTATTCAGCTTTGTGAATATCAGACAAATGATGGAAACGGATCTCAAATGAATTTTGAAGATATTACCAATTATCAGCAAAGTGATAACTATAACAAGGTAAATCTTTGAGATATATTACTGGGTATTCAGCCTTGTGAATAACAGACAGTGAAAGAAACAGAACTCAAATGAGTTTCTACTTTCTTGAATAAAATCTTGCCGAGGATCTCTCTTTTGAGAAGACGCGGGCATTTTGATCGGAAGACCCAGGTTTTCTTTAAAATAGAAAGACAACTACTGGTGAATTTCTCATACAGTCGTGATTTGACTTTGTTTGAGAAGAACAAACTCTCATGACAAGTTTAAGAATGAAAAAGAAATAAGCGGCTCAAATGATGAGGCTATTTGCTTATTGCTTTGTTGATTATAGACAGGGTTCTATCCAGGAATGAACTGGAAAGAAAGGGTCAATCAAAACTTTGTTCCTGATGAGGAATAATCTTAACTGGGGAACAGGAGAGAGAAAAGATGTATTTCTCTGCTTTGGGATAATCTACTGGGGATATGATTGTACTTACATGAGTAAGTGTGATTTAAACCAGTGATATGAAAGCAAACATTTTGAGGAATGCAAAAATGCATGAATGATGCTATTATGTATGAATGTCATGAATGTTATATGCATGCTAACAATATTTGACAAAGACACTATAGAGGCATTTGGGAAAAGGACCACGTCACAGTTCGAACAAATACTTAGCAATATCCGCAGCAATGGTGTAGACGTTGCTGATGAAGAATCTTATAACTCTTTTCCTACTTTAAATACAAAAACTAAAAAGATACGAAAACAATAGAAGTGTCATGATCCATTGCAATTTTAAGTGATCATGACTATTTGTATTTTTCTGTGTTACTACTAATAGCAAAGACAGTTTATAATATCACCATGCCTTTGTTTATAAATGGTACATAATTATAAAATAATTTTTTTAGCATATTTAAAGAAATAACTATCATACTATATAACTTGATTTTTTATTGACCATTACATAAAATATCAAAATATAATAAAGTGTTCTAAATTATATTTAATAAAATATATAGCATGTGTTATTCTTTTATTTTTATTTTTTATTTTTCTTATTTTGATATAAGAGTGATTTTGCAGGATTAATATGCATTAATAATAATTAATGGTGTAATAAAAATAAAAATAACGTATTAGATTTGTTAAGGGAATGAAATTAAATATTAAGAAAAAATTTACAATAAAATTTATAATTCTAATTTAAATTATAATTGGAAATTCTACAAAATTGAATATTTAGTATAACTGAATGATTGATAAATAGAAATCTATTATTAAACACATCAAACATTTTTATAAATATTTATTATAAATCAATTACAAAGTAATTTTTGGAAACGTGATCGTAGATTAAACTATCTTTTGGCAATTGAAATTAATTGGAAAAACAAATTGGATACATTTTAAACATTAATTTTACGGGATACATTTAAAATATTAAAGAATTAATTCAATTTTATTTTGGTTCTTAAAATATGTTCTTTAAATTAGAACATTATCTTTTTCTACCACTTTTATAATAATTAATCCAATCTATTAAATATGATTTCAATTAAACAAATAAACATTATATACTTAATGAAAAATGATATTATGACATGATACAAGAAAAAATAAAATTGATTTGAAAAAAATGTTATCTTTTTTATGATAAAATGTTAATATTTATATTAAATGATTGATACAAATATTTTTTTTAATTAAAAATCATGAGACAATTATGATTGGTGAATCCACAAAGTTCTTATGAAAACAAAAATTTGTTATTCTTTTTATATTTTATATAATTTTTAACCATCACTCTATTAGAAAAAAGTTATGTATGCTATTAATAAAAAGACATTTTATAATAAATTATAATCTTATTTTTTAATTATAATTAGTTTTAAAATATATATTATTATTTAAAAAAATTTTAACGCTTGCCTCGCACAGGTCTAAAGACTACATTATTTAAATTAAATTTTATATGTTTACTATTAATAATCAAATATATTAAATTATATATTATCATTTTATCATTTTATATTAATAATCAAATAATTTAAGTAAATTTATCATTTTTACACATGTTTATATTCGTGCCTCGCACGAGTCTAAAAACTAGTTCTCATTAATATTCAATACTTTTATCGGTAACTTCATGTTCCCGTTAATGTTCAATATTTTGATCAATAACTTAATATTTTCGTTAATATTCAATATTTTGGTCACTAACTTCAGGTTTTCGTTAATGTTCAATATTTTGATTAATAACTTAATATCTTTGTTTATGTTCAATATTTTGATCAGTAGCTTCATGTTCTCGTAAATATTCAATGTTTTGATCAACAACATTATGTTCCCGTTAATATTTAATATTCTGATTATTAACTTCACGTTTCCAGTAATATTAAATATTTTGATCAATAATTTTATATGTACTTAGTATATAAAATTAGGATGAGTTTTTGGCAAGTTTGCCAAGTGTCACTCTCTCATGCATTCTATAATTTTTAATTCAGCTATAAATGGAATGTTTATCTTAATGTATTTCGCTTTTCTTTAATATATTTATTAATTAAGTTAAATCAATTAAGACTTTGGGTCATGGAAACGGTTCACGCTTAATTAATAACAGATTCACATGGTTTTTTAAAACAAACAAAAATTTCAGATCTTTTGATTCCCGATGCATAATAATATATATCTGGGGAAGACCAAACAACCAAACTGACTCACTTGCCAAAACCAATGAAAGCTTCTCAGTCTCACTGTAATTTCTCTCTCTTCTAAATTCTTCAATGTCCCACGTTTTTTGAATTTAACAGTCACCAATCTAGGGTTTCCCACTCCTCCTTCTCTGATGGCTCCTAATGTTAATCGTGCCGGTAAGATCATGAATCACAAGTTTAATTGATTTTGTTTTATGCAAAATCCGTATCAATTTCTTCTTCTTCATCTCTTCCATATCCATTTCAAAGTCGTCGTTGACGTTTCGCAAGAGGAGAAGCAGCACATGTTATAACCCTGAAGCAGAGAACATCGTACTCAGCTTCCCCGCTCGATCTACTTCACTACGGCCACCATCTGTGCATGTCACTATTCTGAGCACCGCAAATCTGAAATTTAAAGCCTGTCACGACGCGTCCAGTAATTCGCCGCACAAAGCCTCCGACGACACTCCTTTCCAAAACGGGCCGTCCTTTCTTCGCTCACTTTATTTCTCTTTGTTTTTGCAATCATTTTGTCAATGATTTTTCATTTTTATTTTAAAATTCAATAGTCTACATTGCATTTTGGATATAATTTTGTGTAGCTTCAACGCTAATTCATTTTAGACATTTTGTTTGAACATGATCCATATAAGTTTAGCATAACATTTATTCATATTATATTTCTAATTATATTTAGTTTTGATTTCCATATTCAATAAAAGAAAAAGATGATTGATGATGAAGCTTGGTTATACCTTATCACTTGATTATATTTGATCCCAAATATGTACCTAATTAAATACTATAATTATTTTCCCTCATGTATTCTATGCACAAATTTGAGGGACTCCATTTTGTTAGATTCATGTATGGATGCACGAATGGATGTCTGGGGTGAGGAAGAGAAATTCACTTTGATTATTACATAATATATGGTTATATGGTTTTTTTGTAAGATGCAACTTTTGATTATTACCAAGCTTTTGGAGTTCTATATCTTATATCTGGTTATAACTATTTATTCTATAATATTCTTGCACTATAGGAGGCAAAGGATCCCTTGATGGTTCTTCTAGATGGCAGACAGTTGGCCCTAAAGGTGAGATGTCACTGTGTGCATTTTATTGATGGTAATTTTATTGTTCGTATTTTTTCTTTAGTTTGTTGTCGGGCAATTGAAAATGTTGCAGATGGGGAATTTCAAATCCTTTATTTTATAGTGAATTTTTGTTTCGTGTTGAAATCTTTCTAATGGTTTTGCAAACTTTTTCTTCCAAATGATACCAAGGGCTGGTGGAGATTCATCTGCTAAGAAAAATCTTCAGCAAGTTTCTAATCCACAGGTAAATAATATGCACGTGATGTTGTTTATATTTATAGTATAGTAATTAATTTTGCTTAAGATTTAATTACCTTTGAAATTGGATTTGTTTTAGTTAACAATAGTTATACATGTTTTAATTTGTCTACATTGCATTTCGGATATAATTTTGTGTAGCTTCAACGCTAATTCATTTGAGACATTTTGTTTGAACATGATCCATATCAGTTTAGCATAACATTTATTCATATTATATTTCTAATTATATTTAGTTTTGATTTCCATATTCGTGAAAAGAAAAGATGATTGATGATGAAGCTTGGTTATAGCTTATCACTTGATTATATCTGATCCCAAATATGTACCTAATTAAATACTATAATTATTTTCTCTAATGTATTCGATGCACAATTTTGATGGACTAAATTTTGTTATATTCATGTATGGATGCACGAATGGATATCCGGGTGAGGAAGAGAAATTCACTTTGTTCGTATTGTTGAGTGCTCAAGAAAGGTAATAAGTTAGAAATAGAAGTAGCTACTATTTAAAAAGAAATTGATAATATTACATAATATATGGTTATATGGTTTTATTGTCAGATGCAGATTTTGATTATTACAAAGCTTTTGGAGTTCTATATCTTATATCAAGTTATAACTATTTATTCTATAATATTCTTGCACTATTGGAGGCAAAGGATCCCCTTGATGGTTCTTCTAGATGGAAAATAGTTGGCCTAAAGGTGAGATGTCACTTGTGTGCATTTTTATTGATGAAAAATTTTATTGTTGGTATTTTTTTCTTTAATTTGTTGTCGAGCAATTGAAAATGTTGCAGATGGGGGAATTTCAAATCCTTTATTTTATAGTGAATTTTTTGTTTCGATGCTGACATCTTTCTAATGGTTTTGCAAACTTTTTCTTCCAAATGATACCAAGGGCTATAGTAAGGGAGGAGATTCATCTGCTAAGAAAAATCTTCAACAAGTGTCTAATCCTCAAGTAAAAAATATACACATTAACTATGATTTTCTATTGCACGTGGTCTTTTTTATTATAGTATAGTAATTAATTTTGCTTAAGATTTACTTATCTTTGAAATTGGATTTGTTTTAGTTCACAATAGTTATACATGTTTTAATTTGTCCTAAGTGCTAAGTGAAGTGTCTTGTTGATCTGATTGATGATGATAATATTGAGTTATGGCGTATAGCACATAAGCTTGGTAAACAACTTGAGAGCTATCATAATGCTTCATCATTTACATTTTGTATCCCAGTAAGTAAATTTATACTAGAGTTTATGACATGTGTGTTTATTTTATGAATAAGGGAATTTATCAAACCATAGGATGGACCTCATGCTAGGCAATCAGTTCCTCATGTTGCCATCCATATTTTTCATAGAAAAAATGGTGATTATGTGTTTTTAGTAATTGGTTTTTTTAGTTTCATTTGATGTTATGGATTGTGTGAACCATGCAGATAAATAAAAAGGAGAGAGAATTTAAAAAGAAGCTATATGTGCATATAGAGAGGAAAAATAGGAGTATTGAATAAATGACACAAAAGGCTGATGATTAAGAAATTTTGTATTTTGAAAGTGGCAAGATATAAAATATATGAAGAGTTAGTAAATATGGATGAAAAAGTATTGATAATAAAGGAAATAAGTCCTTTGAAAAATTGTTTACGTCATTTGATTACTAATTATGGAAGTCTCAAACTCAAGAAATTGGTATTGGTGTGTTTCTTAGGCTAGAAATTTCAATCAAAAATCTTATAACTCTTTTTCTACTTTAAATACAAAAACTTAAAAGATACGAAAACAATAGAAGTGTCATGATCCATTGCAAATTTAAGTGATCATGACTATTTGTATTTTTCTGTGTTACTACTAATAGCAAAGACAGTTTATAATATCACCATGCCTTTGTTTATAAATTGTACATAATTATAAAATAATTTTTTTAGCGTATTTAAAGAAATAACTATAGTACTATATAACTTGATCAATAATTTTATATCTACTTAGTATATAAAATTAGGATGAGTTTTTGGCAAGTTTGCCAAGCGTCACTCTCTCATGCATTCTATAATTTTTAATTCAGCTATAAATGGAATGTTTATCTTAATGTATTTCGCTTTTCTTTAATATATTTATTAATTAAGTTAAATCAATTAAGACTTTGGGTCATGGAAATGGTTCACGCTTAATTAATAACAGATTCACATGGTTTTTGAAAACAAACAAAAATTTCAGATCTTTTGATTCCCGATGCATAATAATATATATCTGGGGAAGACCAAACAACCAAACTGACTCACTTGCCAAAACCAATGAAAGCTTCTCAGTCTCACTGTAATTTCTCTCTCTTCTAAATTCTTCAATGTCACACGTTTTTTGAATTTAACAGTAACCAATCTAGGGTTTCCCACTCCTCCTTCTCTGATGGCTCCTGATGTTAATCGTGCCGGTAAGATCATGAATCACAAGTTTAATTGATTTTGTTTTATGCAAAATCCGTATCAATTTCTTCTTCTTCATCTCTTCCATATCCATTTCAAAGTCGTCGTTGACGTTTCGCAAGAGGAGAAGCAGCACATGTTATAACCCTGAAGCAGAGAACATCGTACTCAGCTTCCCCGCTCGATCTACTTCACTACGGCCACCATCTGTGCATGTCACTATTCTGAGCACCGCAAATCTGAAATTTAAAGCCTGTCGTGACGCTGTTAAGGACCAAATTGTAGTTATTTTGTACATTATTTTGTGGTCCTTAACAATGTATTTCTATTTAATTTGTATATTTATTTTAGTATTTTGTTTTAATTAGGTTTTTATTTAGTTTTTGTTTAAAATATATTATTTAACTTATTGTACTCTTATTTGTAGGAATTTATTGTCTAATTCTCCCAAGCTTGGATTCAAGGGCACTTGAAGAGCTTTAGGGATGATTCTTTTGAAGATAATTTTGGAAGAATGAAGCACGCTACAGGTCGCGCTCAGTGCGGTGCCAGCATGAGTGCGCTCAGCGCGACTTACCCGCGCTCAGCGCGGTCTGCGAAATTCAGAAAAAAGGACAGCCCATGCTTTCACCTTTTGAGCCACCAACCCATCACTTCACCTGATCTTTTTGGCTTGTAAAGGAAGCAAGAAAACACACACCACCATTATCTTTCAATTTTGTAAATCTAGGGCAAGTTTAGGAAGAAAAACCATAGCTTTTCCTTCTTGATTTTCTTGGATTTTCATCATCACTACCAACAATCTTGAGATCAAGCAACTATGGAAATGAATGGCTAAGCTCTTTTTGTGTCAAGATTAGAGGTAGTTGATCTATATAGTATGTATTTCTATTAATCCATTTGTGTATGAACATGGTTGATGATTAATATAGTTGAATATCTTTGTTCTTCATCTTTATGCTTTGAGTTTTGCTTGGAAAAGAATATTTCAAAGTGACCTAGGATATTCATCCTCTAATAAACAAATGCTAGGAATAGATTTGTGTGTTAGAGTTTACAAAATATTGAACTTAATGATTATCATGCTAATAGTTGTAGTGAGGAATCATGCAAGGATTAACATGATAACATTCACAATCTTGGTGGGAAATCTACAAGATTGAGAGGATATGTATTTGTAGAAATCATCTATTATGTTCATCACTTGATTAAATGAATATGTATGAAACTAGATCAATGAAACTAATCTTGACATGCCTTCTTAACTTGAAAACAATCTCAAACTCTCTCTAATCCAAACTATAACTCTCTTTGAAAGAATTAATTTAGTTGTTGTTTGGAAACTCATGGTTCTAGTAGAGTAGATAACAAACCCTTTGGTTACATCATCTTAAAACATACTTTTCTATTGAAAGACTATAACATGCACCAATCCCTGTGGAATTGATAATTAAAAATACTTTGTTCACGGAGAAAACCTACAACAAAATGGCGCCGTTGTCGGGGATTGGCGTTTGATGTTGTTAGTATAGCAATAGTTGTGTGTTTTAAGACTTTTTCTACTAATCTCTCTTTGTTTTTTTTGTGTGGCTAGACTTTTTCAGGAATTAGTTTATACGGGGAAGTATTCCGGTCGACCAACTCCTTTTCGATCCCGAAATTGAAAGGACGGCTAGGAGACTTAATAGTAGTGCTAAAAGAAGAAAAAGACAAGCTAGGCAAAGGCAAGAAAGAGGAGAAAGAGGAGAAGCATCTACTTCTTCAACACCACCCGTGTTTGGAGAAGTCACCACTATGGCGGAGAATCAACCATCACCACCACCACCACCGCGGGGGCCGTGTGTCAATAGCCCTCGCCATAATGCTCAATTTGCCCGACAAGCAAATGCAAGGTTCATGAAATGAAAACGGGCTTGCTTCAACTTCTATGCAAGTCCATTTCATGGCCACGACCATGAAGACCCTTACACTCACCTTACCAAGTTTTATGAGATCGCGGAGCGCGGGTGCTCCGAAGACCAAGAAGAGCAATATTTCCAAAGGCTTTCCCTCATTCTCTAGTGGGCAAGGCAAAAGATTGGTATCTTGATCAATTGCAAGAGACAATGACTAATTGGAATGTTTTGGAGGAAAAGTTTCTTGAACGCTTTTTCCCTCAATCACGTTTCATGGAGGCTAAGACGACTATCTTGGTATTTTCGCAAGGAGTAAACGAGCCTTTGAATCGGGCATGGGAAAGATATAAGTCTATGCTAAGGAAGTGTCCGAGCCACGGTTTTGACGAGCTTACACAAATTCATATTTTCGAAATGGTCTCCAACCTCAACACAAATTGTTGTTGGATGCCACGGAGGTTCTTTGATGGCAAAACACCGTATGAAGCAATCCAAATAATTGAGAAGATGGGTAGGAATGATCATCAAACTCAACATGATCAAGGAGGTGTACAAGTGAAAACGGAGTTTTAGAAATTGGTTCGAGTCATGAAGCACTTGTGGCGCAAAACAAATTGTTTGCAAACAAGTTGAAGAATTGACAAAACAAATGGCTAAACTCCCTCAACAAATCATGGAGTTACAAGGAGCATCAAATAAGCAAGCTCACCAAATAGCTTGTTGTGAATTGTGCAAAGGAGATCATAAACCGCTTTGTCCTCCGGAGAATGAGGAAGCTAACTATGTGGCCAACCAAGGCCAAGGGTACCAACAACGAGCTCCTTACCCTTATCAAAATCAAAACAAGGTTACCAACAAAGGGTAATCAAGGTTATCAAGGAGGGTGGAGGCAAGATAACAATAACCAAGGAAGGCAAAATCCATATCAAACACAAAATCAAAATCAAAGTCAACAACAAAATCAAGGTCAACAACAAAATCAACCTCAAAATCAAGCGAGATCTTCCAACATTCAAGACACTCTAGCTCAATTTATGCAAGCTTCTATGGCTAATCAAAAGAGCACGGAGGCGTCCATCAAGAATTTGGAGACACAAGTGGGACAACTCGCTAAGCAACTTTCCGAACAAAGTGCTTCGACATCATTTTCCCCAACTACGCAAACAAATCCTAAGGAGCATTGCAAAGCCATAACAACAAGAAGTGGTAGAGTTTGTGATGAGAAAAGGAAAGTTGTTGAAAGAAAAAAAAAGGTAGTGGAGAAGGATGAAGAAGTAATAGTGGAGGAAGAGGTAGTTGAAAAAGATGAAGAGGTTGAAGTTGAAAAACATGATAATGTTGATGTGGAGGATGATTTAGTTGAAAATGAGGTGTTAGTTGAAAATGAAAAGGAAAATGGTGTAGTTGAAAAGGAGAAAGTAGAGGAGAAAAAGAAGAAAACGAAAAAGGGAAAAGAGAAGGAAATAACTTATCCATTGAGAAGTTTACCATATCCTCACCTTCCTTCTAAAAAGGATGATGCAAAGCACTATGCTAGGTTTATGGATATTTTCAAGCAATTGCAAATAAATATTCCATTTACCGAAGCATTAGGGAAAATGCCCAAATATGCAAAATTCATGAAGGATATCTTGACAAAAAAGAAGAGATACACGGATCAAGAAACCATAATGGTTGATGCGAGTTGTAGTGCAATAATTCAACGCACTATTCCGAAGAAAGAGAGTGATCCGGGCCGTGTAACTTTGCCCGTTACTATTGGGGATGTATATGTTGGAAATGGATTAATTGATTTGGGATCAAGTATCAACTTGATTCCATTATCCATTGTGAAGAGATTGGGGGAGATTGAATTAAAGTCTACAAAGATGACATTGCAATTAGCGGACAAGTCTATTACTCGCCCGCACGGTGTAGCTTTAGATTTGTTGGTAAAAGTGGACAAATTCTTTTTTCCGGTTGACTTTGTTGTCATAGACATGGAGGAAGATGTGGAGGCACCTTTAATTCTTGGAAGACCATTCATGAAGACGGCTAGGATGATGATTGATATAGATGATGGTCTAATGAAGGTGAGAGTTCAAGATGAAGAGATTTGCTTTAATCTTTTTGAAGCAATAAAGCATCCCATGGATAAGAAAGATTGTTTCAAGATTGACGTTATTGAGGAAGCAACACAAGAGGTGAA
This sequence comes from Vicia sativa, assembly GCA_021764765.1. Classification (NCBI taxonomy): domain Eukaryota; kingdom Viridiplantae; phylum Streptophyta; class Magnoliopsida; order Fabales; family Fabaceae; genus Vicia; species Vicia sativa. The sequence goes on from CM038795.1 coordinate 44,075,287, forward strand.
TGATGATGATGATAGTCGAGATATTGAGGAGTGTTTGGAAGGAATGGATATTTCAAAGGAAATGCACCCTTGGGAGGAAGAAGAGGAAAGTTTGAAGAAAGATCTAAAAGATGACGACCAAAAACTTGAGTTGAAAGAGCTACCGTCTCATTTAATGTATGTGTTTCTTGAGGAGGGAGGTAAAAAGCCCGTAATCATTAGCAATACATTGTCGGAGAATGAGGAGGAAAGCTTAATTGAAGTTTTGAAATCGAACAAAATGCGATTGGTTGGGTCTTAGCCGATTTGAAAGGCATAAGCCCGCCTATTGTATGCACAACATTATGATGGAGGATGAGTACAAACCGTAGCCCAACCTCAACGCGATTGAATCCGTGATGAAGGAGGTAGTTCGCAAAGAAGTAGTGAAGATGCTTGAGCGGGATGATTTACCCGATTTCGGATAGTACGTGGGTGAGCCCGGTTCATGTGGTTCCTAAGAAAGGAGGCTTGACGGTTGTATCTAATGATAAGGATGAGCTAGTGCAAACAAGAAAAGTGACGGGTGGAGAATGTGTATTGATTACCGTAGGGTTTAACAAAGCGACGAAAAGATCATTTTCCTCTTCCGCTCATGGACCAAATGTTAGAAAGGCTCGGGACAACAATACTATTGTTTCTTAGATGGTTATTCGGGATATAATCAAATATCGGTGAATCCGAAGATCATGAGAAAACGGCTTTCACATGTCCGCTTGAATTTTCGCGATAGGCGATACCTTCGGCTTATGCAATGCGCCGCAACATTCCAAAGGTGCATGCAAGCTATATTCGCCGATTTGATTGAAAAGACAATTGAAGTTTTATGGATGACTTTTCTTTTGGAGCTTCATTTGATTTATGCTTGAAAATTTGGACACCGCTTGAAGAGGTGTGCAAACCAACTTGGTCTTGAATTGGGAAAAATGCAACTTTATGGTGACCGAGGGAATTGTCCTTGGCCACAAGATATCTTCAAGAGGAATTGAGGTCGACAAAGCAAAAATTGATGTTATCGAGACGCTTCCCCCACCTACCAATTGCAAAGGCATTCGGAGCTTTTTGGGTCATGCGGGATTCTATCGAAGATTCATCAAGGACTTCTCCAAAATAGCCAAACCTTTGAGCAACTTGCTCAACAAAGATGAGTCTTTCTTGTTTGATAATGATTGTTTGTTAGCTTTTGAAAAATTAAAGGAGAATTTGATAAATGCACCCATAATCACTGCGCCTAATTGGAAACTTGATTTTGAACTAATGTGTGACGCTAGTGATTATGCGGTAGGAGCCGAATTAGGCCAAAGGAAGAACAAAATCTTCCATGCTATACATTATGCGAGCAAAGTTTTGAATGATGCTCAAATAAACTATGCAACAACTAAAAAGAGTTGCTCGCAATTGTATATGCATTGAAAAGTTTCGCCTTACCTAATTGGTTCCAAGGTTGTGGTTTTCACGGATCATTCGGCGATAAAATATCGCTTACCAAACCGGACTCTAAACAAAGGCTAATCGATGGATTCTTCTTTGGCAAGAATTTGATTTAGAGGTCCGTGATAAAAAGGTTCGAAAATTTGGTAGCGGATCATTTGTCTCGCTTAGTGAACGTAAAATTACGGACAAGGAAAAGAGGTGAAGGAGGAATTCCGGATGAGAAGTTATTTGCAATCCAAGAGCGACCGTGGTTTGCCGACATGGCAAATTACAAGGCCGGATTAATGCCGGAAGATTTGACTTGGAATGAGAAGAGGAAATTTTAGCCGATCAGTATTATGTGGGATGAACCTTATATTTTTAGGTTGAGTAGTGATGGATTGCTAAGAAGGTGTGTGAGTGATGAAGAGGCCAAAACATTCTTTGGCATTGTCACAATTCCTTGTGGGGACACTATAATGGAATGCGGACGGCCACCAAAGTCCTACAATCGGATTTTATTGGCCTTCGCTATTCAAAGATGCGATGCTCACGCTAAGTCATGTGACAAATGTCAAAGAAGTGGCGGATAGGAAAAGAGATGAAATGCCGTTGAACAATATGTTGGAAGTGGAAGTATTTGATTGTTGGGGATTGATTTTGTCGGTCCTTTTCCATCTTCGTTTTCAAATGAATATATTCTTGTAGCGTGGATTACGTGTCAAAGTGGGTAGAGGCTATTGCTTTAAGGCCGACCCAAATATCAAATTTTTGAAAAGAAACATTTTTCTCGTTTAGTGTGCCTAGGGTGCTCATTAGTGATGGCGGGTCACTTTTGTAATGCATTGTTACAAAACTTTTGAAACAATTTGGTGTAAAGCATAAAGTGACGACCCCTATCACCCTCAAGCAAATGGCCAAGCCGAGGTGTCTAATAGAGAAATCAAAAGATTTTGGAAAAAAGCTTCGGTTCTAGAAAAGATTGGTCACAAAATTAGATGAAGCTTTGTGGGCGATCGAACCGCCTATAAAGCTCCTATCGGACTAACCCCGTTTCAGGTTGTGTATGGCAAAACTTGTCACCTCCCGGTAGAGATGGAGCACAAAGCATTATGGGCCCTCCGATTCTTGAATTTTGATCCATCCTTGGCGGGTGAAAAGCGAAAATTACAACTCGTTCAATTGGAAGAAATGCGAAGAGGCATACCATTCAAATCGAGGTACAAAACAAAAGTCAAGGTTTCTCATGATAAGAAGATAAAGATCAAGGAATTGAGGCCGACAAAGGTTCTCTTGTTCAATTCCCGGATGAGGCTTTTTCCGGGAAAACTCAAAACAAAGTGGTCCGGTCCGTTTTTAATCAAAGAGGTCAAAGAGTATGGTGCAATTGTCTTGCAAGATCTTGCACGAACAAAAGAATGGACGGTGAATGGAAGCGGTTGAAACGGCACGCTACGGAGAGGTGAGCCGCAACATAGCCGATCCTTCTTGATGATCAATGATCATCATGAACCGTCGAGCTCTACCGACGTTAAACAAAGCGCTTGGGAGGCACCCCAACATTGTAAGTATTCTTCCTTGAACTCATTTACACTTGCCCGCCGTTAGTTTTTGTTTTCTTAAAAATTCAAAATTTGCCAGCCAGACTTTAACCCATCTGGCAAACTTTCGCCATGTCCGAGATTTTAAAAAATTTGAAAAATCATTTTGGAGGCCCATTCGTGGCTGATCGGTTTAAATAGGGGTTAGGTTATTTTCAACCCTTTTCCCTCTTTTCTTCACCATTCCTCACTCTAAAAATCCCAAAACCCCAACCAAAAATCTCGAATTTTTGAATTTTGTCCAATCAATCAACCAAGGCATCCTAGTAAGTATTCTATGTTTTTCCTTTCTCAATTTCGTACATTGCATGTTTAGGTTAGATTTTGAAAACCTAGGGTTAGGAATTTTAATTTTCTTAGAATTAGGATGTTTATTTGATAGTGAAGTATTAGAATGTCATTTTCTGCCCTAGGAAGTGTCTTTGTGGAGAAAAATTAAGAAATTTTTCGAAAGAGCGCGGGTCTCGTAATTTTGAAAAATTCTTCTTTGTGTTTTAGTGTTTCCGATTAGTTGTAATGCTTTGGTTGGTTGGTTTGCTTTCTGCTTGCATGATTCATTGCTAATGGACACCTCGGTGTCACTTTTCCGTTGAATTTTGTGTTGAAGTTTCAGATGGCACCTAAGCGACAAAGAGTTTCCTCTGTTGCCGGGCCTCTCCCCTCGATGTCGTTCGATTTCTGGGAGCTGCTCAGGAGGCTCGCTACAAAGAGCTCGAGGAGCGAAACATCTGGACTGAGCGCACCATCAGCCTCCGTGAGCAAGGGCACTACCACACGCCTCATGTCATCCTTGATAACTACGGGTTGGAAGTTCTTTGTAATCCTCAGACAAAGGTGAACGTGGAGCTTGTTCGAGAGTTCTATGCTAATGTTATCCCGGCCGAGGGATGTGAGTTTAGGTTTGCTTCCGTTGTTCGAGGAAAATCGCTTTTCTCTCACACAATCAGTTCGGGCATCAATGGCCAGAGGAGGACCAATCGATGTCTACCATGAGCACTTGGCTCGTGGTAATTGGGATTACAACATGCTGAGGAATAAGCTCTGTTTGTCTGGGCATTCTTATGAGTTGAATCGGGCTGGTCAACCTTTGAAATTCAACAGGGCTGGTCTGACAAACAAGTGCCCGCGTTATGATGTGTGTGGCTCGCATAATCAAACCTAGGAGCCACACATCTTCGATACCCATGGAGACGGTGTTTGATTGCTTACATGCTCGATGAGGAGCAAATTGATTTTGGCCGTCGATCGCGAATGAGTCAAGAGGGTTACGCTTAGTTATACCTCGTGGGGAGCGATAAAGTGTGCTCTCACTTATCCGGTTGATTATGGGTTTGCTAAAGAGGCGAAGGTGGCCTTTCTCGCAGGGACACCTAACCATTGATGGAGTTGTTGATGATCACTACCGTGATCGATTTTGTAGGGTCTTGATAATCTGCTGCCCGTGTACTGGGGCACTTCCTCGTGAAAGTCCATCAAGAATGGAACAGCAGATGCATCTCGCTCATCGAGAGCATTTTTGTTTATGCATGAGAGCATGGAGCACCTTGCTCGCAGATTAGAGAGCCGGAGTGAACCATTTCACTCGACGGGTGAGCAGCTCTGCATAGGTTGGCCGGTCGGGCCAAATGCCGAGGAGGAGGTGGAGATGAGGATGATGGTGAAGAGAGTTCGTTCGTTCGGCTCGACTGGTCGATTGAGATTCGATTTCGAGACCTCGATTGATGTTCTCTTTATTTTCCTGCTTTTATTTTACTTTCAAAGATTCTAGTTTTAGATTTTACTTTTTAATTTTAGTTTTAAACTTTGATTTTGTTGGTTGCCATCCAATTTTGGGATTGGCTTGTAATTCCAATTAATATTTTGTAGGCATGGAGCCTAAATACTTTTTAAGTTTTAAACACCATTTTGGGGTGTCTTTTCATTTTAAGTTTAGTTTCTTTTATTTTGTTCTATTTTATTTTATTTTTAGATTATAGTATTTAGTTTGAATTTACTTCTTGTGGTTTGTCCGGATTGTTCAAATGGTTCTTCAAAGCTAGTAAGCGTGTTTTACCAAAGTGATGGTGATGATAAAATTCTCGATTCATTCCACAAAGAAGGTACACATTTAATCGTTTTGTAGAAACATAACATGTCTATGAAATTTGTTCTTTATGCAAGATATTTTGGCATGTACAAAAAAAAAATTTGTGTTCACATTCGAATCATTAGGACATAAACCATATATGTGAGAAGCTTCCACTTTCTACCAAATATTGAGTGTCTAATAGTTGTGTTAACTCGGTGATTCATGCTTAATCTTTACTTGTTTGTGATAACTTGGAAACTAAGAAATGATCAAGGCAATTTTTTGTGCATTATGAGGAAAACCACCAATTCTAAAAGGGCTTCAATTACCCGTGAGAGAGCGAATCCTTGTGAACCCTTTTGAGCTTAAATAGTATTTGTAGGATGAATGTATCAAATCAACTAATTGTTAAGTAGGCCACTTAATAGTTGTTGATGATCTTTGAAAATTCAATGATCATTCATTCTATAAATTTTCTTGTTATGAATACCAACCCTTTTGTTAATTAGCCCTTGAAGAGCATGTCTTGAATAAATAAAAAAGGATAGATATAAATAAAGTTGGGGAGGTGGATCAAAAAGAACCTAGAATTGATGGCACAATGATCCTAAAGAAAGAAAAAGAATAGAGAAAAAGAAAAATACAAAAGAAGAAAGAAATTTGTTTATGAAAAGAAAAAAAAGAAAAAAAAAGAGAGGATCATTGTGTGGAAAGAAAAGAGGTTGTGAATAATGAGATGGGAATTAGTTGTGAAATGCTCTTCGTATCCTTTTACCCGATTCGTTTCAATGGCTTTGTACTTAAATATCCCTTGTTTCTAACCTAAGCCAAGTTACAACCTTGAAAGTCCTTAGTGATCTTCGTTTCCATTTTATCATTTAACTTGTTTCGATGAATGCATGAATTATTCTAGATGTGCATAATTATTAGTGAGAGTGTTTGGTCCTTTGTGAATTTACATTTTGTTTTTCTTGAATTTTGAAGAAATGATTAGGTGATTCAAGTGTGAACATATCTTTTATTTTGTTATTTGTTTTGATATATTGTGTTTAGAACTTAATTCATGGCCATGTTGTGTTTAGAAGAAGCGATTGATGTGTGCTTTTGCCTGGTATGTCGAGTTTGAACCATTACTCTTGTGTGAGTTTGCATGCTTGCATTTTGTTCTTTCTAGCTTTGTAAGATTATTGACTTTTGTTTGGGGACAAACAAAGAAGTAAGTTGGGGAGAGTTGTTAAGGACCAAATTGTAGTTATTTTGTACATTATTTTGTGGTCCTTAACAATGTCTTTCTATTTAATTTGTATATTTATTTTAGTATTTTGTTTTAATTAGGTTTTAATTTAGTTTTCGTTTAAAATATATTATTTAACTTATTTTACTCTTATTTGTAGGAATTTATTGTCTAATTCTCCCAAGCTTGGATTCAAGGGCACTTGAAGAGCTTTAGGGATGATTCTTTTGAAGATAATTTTGGAAGAAGGAAGCATGCTACAGGTCGTGCTCAGCGCGGTGCCAGCATGAGTGCGCTCAGCGCGACTTACCCGCGCTCAACGCGGTCTGCGAAATTCAGAAAAAAGGACAGCCCATGCTTTCACCTTTTGAGCCACCAACCCATCACTTCACCTGATCTTTTTGGCTTGTAAAGGAAGCAAGAAAACACACACCATCATTATCTTTCATTTTTGTAAATCTAGGGTAAGTTTAGGAAGAAAACCATAGCTTTTCCTTCTTGATTTTCTTGATTTTCATCATCACTACTAACAATCTTGAGAGCAAGCAACTATGGAAATGAGTGGCTAAGCTCTTTTTGTGTCAAGATTAGAGGTAGTTGATCTATATAGTATGTATTTCTATTAATCCATTTGTGTATGAACATGGTTGATGATTAATATAGTTGAATATCTTTGTTCTTCATCTTTATGCTTTGAGTTTTGCTTGGAAAAGAATATTTCAAAGTGACCTAGGATATTCATCCTCTAATAAACAAATGCTAGGAATAGATTTGTGTGTTAGAGTTTACAAAATATTGAACTTAATGATTATCATGCTAATAGTTGTAGTGAGGAATCATGCAAGGATTAACATGATAACATTCACAATCTTGGTGGGAAATCTACAAGATTGAGAGGATATGTATTTGTAGAAATCATCTATTATGTTCATCACTTGATTAAATGAATATGTATGAAACTAGATCAATGAAACTAATCTTGACATGCCTTCTTAATTTGAAAACAATCTCAAACTCTCTCTAATCCAAACTATAACTCTCTTTGAAAGAATTAATTTAGTTGTTGTTTGGAAACTCATGGTTCTAGTAGAGTAGATAACAAACCCTTTGGTTACATCATCTTAAAACATACTTTTCTATTGAAAGACTATAACATGCACCAATCCCTGTGGAATCGATAATTAAAAATACTTTGTTCACGGAGAAAACCTACAACAGACGCGTCCAGTAATTCGCCGCACAAAGCCTCCGACGACACTCCTTTCCAAAACGGGCCGTCCTTTCTTCGCTCACTTTATTTCTCTTTGTTTTTGCAATCATTTTGTCAATGATTTTTCATTTTTATTTTAAAATTCAATAGTCTACATTGCATTTTGGATATAATTTTGTGTAGCTTCAACGCTAATTCATTTGAGACATTTTGTTTGAACATGATCCATATCAGTTTAGCATAACATTTATTCATATTATATTTCTAATTATATTTAGTTTTGATTTCCATATTCAATAAAAGAAAAAGATGATTGATGATGAAGCTTGGTTATACCTTATCACTTGATTATATTTGATCCCAAATATGTACCTAATTAAATACTATAATTATTTTCCCTCATGTATTCTATGCACAAATTTGAGGGACTCCATTTTGTTAGATTCATGTATGGATGCACGAATGGATGTCTGGGGTGAGGAAGAGAAATTCACTTTGATTATTACATAATATATGGTTATATGGTTTTTTTGTAAGATGCAACTTTTGATTATTACAAAGCTTTTGGAGTTCTATATCTTATATATGGTTATAACTATTTATTCTATAATATTCTTGCACTATAGGAGGCAAAGGATCCCTTGATGGTTCTTCTAGATGGCAGACAGTTGGCCCTAAAGGTGAGATGTCACTGGTGTGCATTTTTATTGATGGTAATTTTTATTGTTCGTATTTTTTTCTTTAGTTTGTTGTCGGGCAATTGAAAATGTTGCAGATGGGGGAATTTCAAATCCTTTATTTTGTAGTGAATTTTTTGTTTCGGTGCTGAAATCTTTCTAATGGTTTTGCAAAATTTTTCTTCCAAATGATACCAAGGGCTGGTGGAGATTCATCTGTTAAGAAAAATCTTCAGCAAGTTTCTAATCCACAGGTAAAAAATATGCACGTGATGTTGTTTATATTTATAGTATAGTAATTAATTTTGCTTAAGATTTAGTTACCTTTGAAATGTGATTTGTTTTAGTTAACAATAGTTATACATGTTTTAATTTGTCTACATTGCATTTTGGATATAATTTTGTGTAGCTTCAACGCTAATTCATTTTAGACATTTTGTTTGAACATGATCCATATAAGTTTAGCATAACATTTATTCATATTATATTTCTAATTATATTTAGTTTTGATTTCCATATTCAGGAAAAGAAAAAGATGATTGATGATGAAGCTTGGTTATAGCTTATCACTTGATTATATCTGATCCTAAATATGTACCTAATTAAATACTATAATTATTTTCTCTAATGTATTCGATGCACAATTTTGATGGACTAAATTTTGTTATATTCATGTATGGATGCACGAATGGATATCCGGGTGAGGAAGAGAAATTCACTTTGTTCGTATTGTTGAGTGCTCAAGAAAGGTAATAAGTTAGAAATAGAAGTAGCTACTATTTAAAAAGAAATTGATAATATTACATAATATATGGTTATATGGTTTTATTGTCAGATGCAGATTTTGATTATTACAAAGCTTTTGGAGTTCTATATCTTATATCGGGTTATAACTATTTATTCTATAATATTCTTGCACTATAGGAGGCAAAGGATCCCCTTGATGGTTCTTCTAGATGGAAAATAGTTGGCCTAAAGGTGAGATGTCACTTGTGTGCATTTTTATTGATGAAAAATTTTATTGTTGGTATTTTTTTCTTTAATTTGTTGTCGGGCAATTGAAAATGTTGCAGATGGGGGAATTTCAAATCCTTTATTTTATAGTGAATTTTTTGTTTCGATGCTGACATCTTTCTAATGGTTTTGCAAACTTTTTCTTCCAAATGATACCAAGGGCTATAGTAAGGGAGGAGATTCATCTGCTAAGAAAAATCTTCAACAAGTGTCTAATCCTCAAGTAAAAAATATATACATTAACTATAATTTTCAATTGCACGTGGTGCTGTTTTTATTTATAGTATAGTAATTAATTTTGCTTAAGATTTACTTATCTTTGAAATTGGATTTGTTTTAGTTCACAATAGTTATACATGTTTTAATTTGTCCTAAGTGCTAAGTGAAGTGTGTTGTTGATCTGATTGATGATGATAATATTGAGTTATGGCGTATAGCACATAAGCTTGATAAACAACTTGAGAGCTATCATAATGCTTCATCATTTACATTTTGTATCCCAGTAAGTAAATTTATACTAGAGTTTATGACATGTGTGTTTATTTTATGAATAAGGGAATTTATCAAACCATAGGATGGACCTCATGCTAGGCAATCAGTTCCTCATGTTGCCATCCATATTTTTCATAGAAAAAATGGTGATTATGTGTTTTTAGTAATTGGTTTTTTTAGTTTGATTTGATGTTATGGATTGTGTGAACCATGCAGATAAATAAAAAGGAGAGAGAATTTAAAAAGAAGCTATATGTGCATATAGAGAGGAAAAATAGGAGTATTGAATAAATGACACAAAAGGCTGATGATTAAGAAATTTTATATTTTGAAAGTGGCAAGATATAAAATATATGAAGAGTTAGTAAATATGGATGAAAAAGTATTGATAATAAAGGAAATAAGTCCTTTGAAAAATTGTTTACGTCATTTGATTACTAATTATGGAAGTCTCAAACTCAAGAAATTGGTATTGGTGTGTTTCTTAGGCTAGAAATTTCAATCAAAAATCTTATAACTCTTTTTCTACTTTAAATACAAAAACATAAAAGATACGAAAACAATAGAAGTGGCATGATCCATTGCAATTTTAAGTGATCATGACTATTTGTATTTTTCTGTGTTACTACTAATAGCAAAGAAAGTTTATAATATCACCATGCCTTTGTTTATAAATTGTACATAATTATAAAATAATTTTTTTAGCATATTTAAAGAAATAACTATAATACTATATAACTTGATTTTTTATTGACCATTACATAAAATATCAAAATATAATAAAGTGTTCTAATTATATTTAATAAAATATATAGCATATGTTATTCTTTTATTTTTATTTTTTCTTTTTCTTATTTTGATATAAGAGTGATTTTGCATGATTAATATGCATTAATAATAATTAATGGTGTAATAAAAATAAAAATAACGTATTAGATTTGTTAAGGGAATGAAATTAAATATTAAGAAAAAATTTACAATAAAATTTATAATTCTAATTTAAATTATAATTGGAAATTCTACAAAATTGAATATTTAGTATAACTGAATGATTGATAAATAGAAATCTATTATTAAACACATCAAACATTTTTATAAATATTTATTATAAATCAATTACAAAGTAATTTTTGGAAACGTGATCGTAGATTAAACTATCTTTTGGCAATTGAAATTAATTGGAAAAACAAATTGGATACATTTTAAACATTAATTTTACGGGATACATTTAAAATATTAAAGAATTAGTTCAATTTTATTTTGGTTCTTAAAATATGTTTTTAAATAAGAAAATTATTTTTTCTACCACTTTTATAATAATTAATCCAATCTATTAAATATGATTTCAATTAAACAAATAAACATTATATATTTAATGAAAAATGATATTATGACATGATACAAGAAAAAATAAAATTGATTTGAAAAAAATGTTATCTTTTTTATGATAAAATGTTAATATTTATATTAAATGATTGATACAAATATTTGATTTTATTAAAAATCATGAGACAATTATGATTGGTGAATACACAAATTTCTTATGAAAACAAAAATTTGTTATTCTTTTTATATTTTATATAATTTTTAACCATCACTCTATTAGAAAAAAGTTATGTATGCTATTAATAAAAAGACATTTTATAATAAATTGTAATCTTATTATAAACTTATTTTTTAATTATAATTAGTTTTAAAATATATATTTTTATTTAAAAAAATTTTAACGCTTGCCTCGCACGGGTCTAAAGACTACATTATTTAAATTAAATTTTATATGTTTACTATTAATAATCAAATATATTAAATAAATATATTATCATTTTATCATTTTATATTAATAATCAAATAATTTAAGTAAATTTATTATTTTTACACATGTTTATATCGTAACGCGGGTCTAAAAACTAGTTCTCATTAATATTCAATACTTTTATCGGTAACTTCATGTTCCCGTTAATGTTCAATATTTTGATCAATAACTTAATATTTTCGTTAAAATTCAATATTTTGGTCACTAACTTCAGGTTTCCGTTAATGTTCAATATTTGATTAATAACTTAATACCTTTGTTTATGTTCAATATTTTGATCAATAGCTTCATGTTCTCGTTAATATTCAATGTTTTGATCAACAACATTATGTTCCCGTTAATATTCAATATTCTGATTATTAACTTCACGTTTCCATTAATATTAAATATTTTGATCAATAATTTTATATCTACTTAGTATATAAAATTAGGATGAGTTTTTGGCAAGTTTGCCAAGCGTCACTCTCTCATGCATTCTATAATTTTTAATTCAGCTATAAATGGAATGTTTATCTTAATGTATTTCGCTTTTCTTTAATATATTTATTAATTAAGTTAAATCAATTAAGACTTTGGGTCATGGAAATGGTTCACGCTTAATTAATAACAGATTCACATGGTTTTTGAAAACAAACAAAAATTTCAGATCTTTTGATTCCCGATGCATAATAATATATATCGGGAAGACCAAACAACCAAATGACTCACTTACAAACCAATGAAAGCTTCGGCATAATTTCTCTTCTAAATTCTTCAATGTCACACGTTTTTTGAATTTAACAGTAACCAATCTAGGGTTTCCCACTCCTCCTTCTCTGATGGCTCCTGATGTTAATCGTGCCGGTAAGATCATGAATCACAAGATTAATTGATTTTGTTTTACGCAAAATCCGTATCAATTTCTTCTTCTTCATCTCTTCCATATCCATTTCAAAGTCGTCGTTGACGTTTCACAAGAGGAGAAGCAGCACATGTTATAACCTTGAAGCAGAGAACATCATACTCTTCCCACCGATCTACTTCTACGCCACCATCATGCGTATCTTTCAAATTTAAAGCACCGCAAATCTCAAATTTGACAAAGCCTCGACATTCTTTCCAAACACTTCTTTCGCTTTATTTCTCTTTGTTTTTGCAATCATTTTATCAATGATTTTTCTTTTTATTTTAAAATTCAATAGTCTACATTGCATTTTGATATAATTTTGTGTAGCTTCAACGCTAATTCATTTGAGACATTTTGTTTGAACATGATCCATATCGCTTTAGCATAACATTTATTCATATTATATTTCTAATTATATTTAGTTTTGATTTCCATATTCAATAAAAGAAAAGATAATTGATGATGAAGCTTGGTTATACCTTATCACTTGATTATATTTGATCCCAAATATGTACCTAATTAAATACTATAATTATTTTCTCATGTATTCTATGCACAAATTTGAGGGACTCCATTTTGTTAGATTCATGTATGGATGCACGAATGGATGTCGGGTGAGGAAGAGAAATTCACTTTGATTATTACATAATATATGGTTATATGGTTTTTGTAAGATGCAACTTTTGATTATTACAAAGATTTTGGAGTTCTATATCTTATATCCGTTATAACTATTTATTCTATAATATTCTTGCACTATAGGAGGCAAAGGATCCCTCGATGGTTCTTCTAGATGGCGTAATTGGCCTAAAGGTGAGATGTCACCGTGTGCATTTTTATTGATGGTAATTTTATTTTCGTATTTTTTCTTTAGTTTGTTGTCGGCAATTGAAAATGTTGCGGGGGAATTTCAAATCCTTTATTTTATAGTGAATTTTTGTTTGTGTTGAAATCTTCTAATGGTTTTGCAAACTGTTTCTTCCAAATGATACCAAGGGTGGAGATTCATCAGCTAAGAAAAATCTTCAGCAAGTTTCTAATCCACAGGTAAATAATATGCACGTGATGTAGTTTATATTTATAGTATAGTAATTAATTTTGCTTAAGATTTAGTTACCTTTGAAATTGGATTTATTTTAGTTAACAATAGTTATACATGTTTTAATTCGTCTACGTTGCATTTTGGATATAATTTTGTGTAGCTTCAACGCTAATTCATTTGAGACATTTTATTTGAACATGATCCATATCAGTTTAGCATAACATTTATTCATATTATATTTCTAATTATATTTAGTTTTGATTTCCATATTCAGGATAAGTAAAGATGATTGATGATGAAGCTTGGTTATAGCTTATCACTTGATTATATCTGATCCCAAATATGTACCTAATTAAATACTATAATTATTTTCTCTCATGTATTTGATGCACAATTTTGATGGACTAAATTTTGTTATATTCATGTATGGATGCACGAATGGATATCCGGGTGAGGAAGAGAAATTCACTTTGTTCGTATTGTTGAGTGTTCAAGAAAGCTAATAAGTTAGCGATAGAAGTAGCTACTATTTAAAAAGAAATTGATAATATTACATAATATATGGTTATATGGTTTTATTGTCAGATGTAGATTTTGATTATTACAAAGCTTTTGGAGTTCTATATCTTATATCAAAGGATCCCCTTGATGGTTCTTCTAGATGGCAAATAGTTGGCCCTAAAGGTGAGATGTCACTTGTGTGCATTTTTATTGATGAGAATTTTTATTGTTGGTATTTTTTTCTTTAATTTGTTGTCGGGCAATTGAAAATGTTGCAGATGAGGGAATTTCAAATCCTTTATTTTATAGTGAATTTTTTGTTTCGATGCTGACATCTTTCTAATGGTTTTGCAAACTTTTTCTTCCAAATGATACCAAGGGTTCTAGTAAGGGAGAAGATTCATCTGCTAAGAGAAATCTTCAACAAATGTCTAATCCTCAAGTAAAAAATATACACATTAACTATGATTTTCTATTGCACGTGGTGCTGTTTTTATTTATAATATAGTAATTAATTTTGCTTAAGATTTACTCATCTTTGAAATTGGATTTGTTTTAGTTCACAATAGTTATACATGTTTTAATTTGTCCTAAGTGCTAAGTGAAGTGTGTTGGTGATGACAATATTGACTTATGGCGTATAGCACATAAGCTTGGTAGACAACTTGAGAGCTATCATAATGCTTGTATCCCAGTAAATAAATTTATACAAGAGTTTATGACATGTGTGTTTATTTTATGGATAAGGGAATTTATCAAACCATAGGATGGACTTCATGCTAGGCAATCAGTTCCTCATGTTGACATCCATATTTTTTATAGAAAAAATGGTGATTATGTGTTTTTAGTACTTCTGTTTTTTTAGTTTCATTTGATGTTATGGATTGTGTGTGAATGATGTAGATAAATAAAAAGGAGAGAATTTAAAAAGAAGCTATATGTGGATATAGAGAGGAAAAACAGGAGTATTGAATAAATGATACAAAAGGCTGATGATTAAGAAATTTTGTATTTTGAAAGTGGCAAGATATAAAATATATGAAGAGTTAGTAAATGTGGATGAAAAAATATTGATAATAAAGGAAATAAGTCCTTTGAAAAATTGTTCACGTCAAATTTCAATCAAAAATTTTATAACTCGTTTTCTATTTTAAATACAAAAACTGAAAAGATACGAAAACAATAGAAGTGTCATGATCCATTGCAATTTTAAGTGATCATGACTATTTGTATTTTCCTGTGTTACTACTAATAGCAAAGACAGTTTATAATATCACCATGCCTTTGTTTATAAATTGTACATAATTATAAAGTAATTTTTTTAGCATATTTAAAGAAATAAATATAGTACTATATAACTTGATTTTTTATTGACCATTACATAAAATATCAAAATATAATAAAGTGTTCTAAATTATATTTAATAAAATATATAGCATGTGTTATTCTTTTATTTTTATTTTTTATTTTTCTTATTTTGATATAAGAGTGATTTTGCAGGATTAATATGCATTAATAATAATTAATGGTGTAATAAAAATAAAAATAACGTATTAGATTTGTTAAGGGAATGAAATTAAATATTAAGAAAAAATTTACCATAAAATTTATAATTCTAATTAAAATTATAATTGGAAATTCTACAAAATTGAATATTTAGTATAAATGAATGATTGATAAATAGATATCTATTATTAAACACATCAAACATTTTTATAAATATTTATTATAAATCAATTACAAAGTAATTTTTGGAAACGTGATTGTAGGTTAAACTATCTTTTTGGCAACTAAAATTAATTGGAAGAAAAAAATTGGATACATTTTAAACATTAATTTTACGGGATACGTTTAAAATATTAAAGAATTAATTCAATTTTATTTTGGTTCTTAAAATATGTTTTTAAATTAGAACATTATTTTTCATACCACTTTTATAATAATTAATCCAATCTATTAAATAGGATTTCAATTAAACAAATAAATATTATATACTTAATGAAAAATGATATTATGACATGATACAAGAAAAAATAAAATTGATTTGAAAAAAATGTTATCTTTTTTATGATAAAGTGTTAATATTTATATTAAATGATTGATACAAATATTTGTTTTTATTAAAAATCATGAGACAATTATGATTGGTGAATACACAAATTTCTTATGAAAACAAAAATTTGTTATTCTTTTTATATTTTATATAATTTTTAACCATCACTCTATTAGAAAAAGTTATGTATGCTATTAATAAAAGACATTTTATAATAAATTATAATCTTATTAAAATCTTATTTTTTAATTATAATTAGTTTTAAAATATATATTTTTATTTAAAAAAAATTTAAAGCTTGCCTCGCACGGGTCTAAAGACTACATTATTTAAATTAAATTTTATATGTTTACTATTAATAATCAAATATATTAAATAATATATTATCATTTTATCATTTTATATTAATAATCAAATAATTTAAGTAAATTTATTATTTTTACACATGTTTATATCCGTGTCTCTTCGGGTCTAAAAACTAGTTCTCATTAATATTCAATACTTTTATCGGTAACTTCATGTTCCCGTTAATGTTCAATATTTTGATCAATAACTTAATATTTTCGTTAAAATTCAATATTTTGGTCACTAACTTTAGGTTTCCGTTAATGTTCAATATTTGATTAATAACTTAATATCTTTGTTTATGTTCAATATTTTAATCAAGAGTTTCATGTTCTCGTTAATATTCAATGTTTTGATCAACAACATTATGTTCCGTTAATATTCAATATTCGATTATTAACTCACGCTTCCATTAATATTAAATATTTTGATCAATAATTTTATATCTACTTAGTATATAAAATTAGGATGAGTTTTTGCAAGTTTGCCAAGTGTCACTCTCTCATGCATTCTATAATTTTTAATTCACTATAAATGGAATGTTTATCTTAATGTATTTCGCTTTTCTTTAATATATTTATTAATTAAGTTAAATCAATTAAAACTTTGGGTCATGGAAATGTTCACGCTAATTAATAACGATTCACATGGTTTTGAAAACAATCAAAAATTTCTCTTTTGATTCCCGATGCATAATAATATATATCCGGGAAGACCAAACAACCAAACCGACTCTTGCCAAAACCAATGAAAGCTTCTCACCTCATGTTCTCTTCTAAATTCTTCAATGTCCCACGTTTTTGAATTTAAATACCAATCTAGGGTTTCCCACTCCTCCTTCTCTGATGGCTCCTGATGTTAATCGTGCCGGTAAGATCATGAATCACAAGATTAATTGATTTTGTTTTATGCAAAATCCGTATCAATTTCTTCTTCTTCATCTCTTCCATATCCATTTCAAAGTCGTCGTTGACGTTTCACAAGAGGAGAAGCAGCACATGTTATAACCTTGAAGCAGAGAACATCATACTCAGCTTCCCCGCCCAATCTACTTCACTACGGCCACCATCTATGCATGTCACTATTCTGAGCACCGAATGAATTTAAAGCTGTACACGACGCGTCGAAGAATTCGCGACAAAGCCTCGGCAATCCTTTCCAAAATGGGCCGTCTTTCTTCGCTCACTTTATTTCTTGTTTTGCAATCATTTTATCAATGATTTTTCATTTTTATTTTAAAATTCAATAGTACATTGCATTTTGGATATAATTTGTGTAGCTCAACGCTAATTCATTTGAGACATTTTGTTTGAACATGATCCATATCGGTTTAGCATAACATTTATTCATATTATATTTCTAATTATATTTAGTTTTGATTTCCATATTCATAAAGAAAAAGATGATTGATGATGAAGCTTGGTTATACCTTATCACTTGATTATATTTGATCCCAATATGTACCTAATTAAATACTATAATTATTTTCTCTCGTATTCTATGCACAAATTTGAGGACTCCATTTTGTTAGATTCATGTATGGATGCGAATGGATGTCCAGGGGTGAGAAGAGAAATTCACTTGATTATTACATAATATATGGTTATATGGTTTTAAGATGCAACTTTTGATTATTACAAAGATTTTGGAGTTCTATATCTTATATCTGTTATAACTATTTATTCTATAATATTCTTGCTATAGGCAAAGGATCCCTTGATGGTTCTCCTAGATGGCATTGGTTGGCCTCTAAAGGTGAGATGTCACCTGTGCATTTTTATTGATGGTAATTTTTATTGTTCGTATTTTTTTTAGTTTGTTGTAGCAATTGAAAATGTTGCGTATGGGGGAATTTCAAACTTTATTTTATAGTGAATTTTTGTTTCGGTCAAGTCTTTCTAATGGTTTTAAACTGTTTCTTCAAATGATACCAAGTGGTGGAGATTCATCTGCTAAGAAAATCTTGCAAGTTTCTAATCCACATGTAAATATTATACACGTGATGTAGTTTATATTTATAGTATAGTAATTAATTTTGGTTAAGATTTAGTTACCTTTGAAATTGATTGTTTTAGTTAACAATAGTTATACATGTTTTAATTCGTCTACATTGCATTTTGGATATTTTTTTGTGTATTCAACGCTAATTCATTTGAGATTTTATTTGAACATGATCCATATCAGTTTAGCATAACATTTATTCATATTATATTTCTAATTATCTTTAGTTTTGATTTATATTCGGGAAAAGTAAAGATGATTGATGATGTTTAGTTATAGCTTATCACTTGATTATATCTGATCCCAAATATGTACCTAATTAAATACTATAATTATTTTCTCTCATGTATTTGATGCACAATTTTGATGGACTAAATTTTGTTATATTCATGTATGGATGCACGAATGGATATCCGGGTGAGGAAGAGAAATTCACTTTGTTCGTATTGTTGAGTGTTCAAGAAAGCTAATAAGTTAGCGATAGAAGTAGCTATTTGAAAAGAAATTGATAATATTACATAATATATGGTTATATGGTTTTATTGTCAGATGTAGATTTTGATTATTACAAAGCTTTTGGAGTTCTATATCTTATATCAAAGGATCCCCTTGATGGTTCTTCTAGATGGCAAATAGTTGGCCCTAAAGGTGAGATGTCACTTGTGTGCATTTTTATTGATGAGAATTTTATTGTTGGTATTTTTTCTTTAATTTGTTGTCGGGCAATTGAAAATGTTGCATGAGGAATTTGAAATCCTTTATTTTATAGTGAATTTTTTGTTTCGATGCTGACATCTTTCTAATGGTTTTGCAAACTTTTTCTTCCAAATGATACCAAGGGTTCTAGTAAGGGAGAAGATTCATCCGCTAAGAGAAATCTTCAACAAATGTCTAATCCTCAAGTAAAAAATATACACATTAACTATGATTTTCTATTGCACGTGTCTTTTTTATTTATAATATAGTAATTAATTTTGCTTAAGATTTACTCATCTTTGAAATTGGATTTGTTTTAGTTCACAATAGTTATACATGTTTTAATTTGTCCTAAGTGCTAAGTGAAGTGTGTTGGTGATGACAATATTGACTTATGGCGTATAGCATAAGCTTGGTGACAACTTGAGCTATCATAATGTATCCATGAAATAAATTTATACAAGAGTTTATGACATGTGTGTTTATTTTATGGATAAGGAATTTATCAAACCATAGGATGGACTTCATGCTAGGCAATGTGTTCCTCATGTTGACATCCATATTTTTTATAGAAAATGGTGATTATGTTTTTAGTATCTGTTTTAGTTTCATTTGTTGATGTT
>CM038795.1:44095073-44145663 GCA_021764765.1 Vicia sativa
ACTCCATAGAGCAAAAGGATCCCTCGATGGTTCTTCTAGATGGAAAAATGTTGGAATTTTGTTTTTCTTTTAATTTTATTGTTGGTATTTTTTCTTTAATTTGTTGCTCCGCAATTAAAAATTTGTTAACATGTGAATTTCAAACTCTTTTATTTTATAGTGTGAATTTTTGTTTCGGACAAGTCGACATTTTCTAATGGTTTTTGCAACCTTTTTCTTCCAAATGATACCAAGGGCTAGTAAAGGAGAGATTCATCTCACAAGAAAAATCTTCAACAAGTGTCTAATCCTCAAGTAAAAAATATATACATTAACTATAATTTATCTATTGCATCGTGGTGTCGTTTTTATTTATAGTATAATACTAATTTTGCTTAAGACCACTTATATTTGAAATTGATTTATTTTAGTTCGGGCTAGTTATACATGTTTTTTTAATTTGTCCTAAGTGCTGTTGAAGTGTGTTGCTAATCAATGGATGATGATAAATCGAAAGGCGGCAAGATTAAGCACATAAGCTGAGCAAAACAACTCGAGAGCTATCATAATGCTTCATCATTTACATTTTGTATCCCAAGTAAGTAAATTTATCTTTGTTTATGACATGTGTTTATTTTATGAATAAGGGAATTTATCAACCATAGGATGGACCTCATGCTAGGTAACTGGCCTTTATGTCGCCATCCATATTTTTCATAGAAAAAAAATGGTGATTATGTCATTTTTAGTAATTGGTTTTTTAGTTTCATTTCGATGTTATAATCAGGTGAACCACGCAGAGCAAATAAAAAGGAATAGAGAATTAAAAAGAAGTATATGTGCATACAGAGGAAAATGTGAGTATTGAATAAATGACAATAAAATAACATGATTAAGAAATATTTGGTATTTTGAAAGTGCAAGATATAAAATATATGAAGAGTTATCAATGGATGAAAAAGTATTGATAATATTGAAGGAAATAAGTCCTTTGAAAAATTGTTACGCCATTCGATTACTAATTATGGAAGTCTCAAACTCAAGAAATTGGTATCAGGTGTTTCTTAGGCTAGAAATTTCAATCAAAAATCTTATAACTATTTTTCTACTTTTAAATACAAAAATCAAAAGATACGTAAAGAATAGAAGTGTCAGCGATCCATTGCAAATTTAAGTGATCATGACTATTTGTATTTTCTCATGTTATTACTAATAGCAAAGATGCTTTTTAATATCAATGCCTTTGTTTATAAATTGTACATAATTATAATAATAATCTTTTACGTGACGAAGAAATAAATTATAGTACTATATATCTTGATTCAATAATTTTATATCTACTTAGTATATAAAATTAGGATGAAGTTTTTAAGGCCTACAAGCCACCTTCATGCATTCTATAATTTTTAATTCAAATATAAATGGAATGTTTATCTTAATGTATTTCGCTTTAATATATTTATTAATTAAGTTGAACCATAAGACTTCATCATGGAAACCTGCTTCATTTTAATTAATAACAGATTCACATGGTTTTTAAACAAACAAAATTTCTGCATCTTTTGATTCCGGCGTGCATACAATATATATCCGGGGAACACAAAACAACTAAACCCGAATCACTCACAAACCAACAAGTTAACACCAAATCTCTTCTAAATTCTTCAATGTCCTTACTGCTGAATTTAAAAATACCAATTCAGGTTTCACCCTTCTCCGATGGCTCCTGGATGTTAATCGTGTCAGTAAGATCATGAATCATTAAGTTTAATTGACGGTTTTACAAAATCCAGATCACTTCTTCTTCATCTCTTGATATCCATTTCAAAGTCACGCGATAAGCCGCAAGAGGAAGCAAGACATGTTATAACATTAGCAGAACATCATACCCGCCTTCCCCTCGATCTACTTCTACTACGGCCACCATCTCTGTATGTCACTATTTTGATACCGAGAATCAAATTTTGCTTCCTGCCACGAATCATTCAAAGAATTAACAACAGACAAAGCCTTCATTTACACTCCTTTCCAAAACGGTCATTCTTTCTTCGCTTCACTTTATTTTCTTGTTTTTGCAATCATTTTATCAATGATTTTCGCTTTTATTTTAAAATTCAATAGTCTCAGATTGTATCATTGATATAATTTTGTGTAGTCAACGCTAATTCATTTGAGACATTTTGTTTGAACATGATCCATATCATTTAGCATAACATTTATTCATATTATATTTCTAATTATATTTAGTTTTGATTCCATATTCCAAGAAAAGATGATCGATGATTTAAGTCAATATACCTTATCACTCTGATTATATTTGATCCCAAATACGTAACTCTAATTAAATACTATAATTATTTTCTCTATGTATTCTATGCAAATTCGAGGGACTCCCATTTTGTTAGATCTATGTACGGATGTACCTAATGGATGTCCCAAAGCAGGAAATTCACTTTGATTATTACATAATATGTTATTTTTTGTAAGATGCAACTTTGATTATTACAAAGTTTTGGAGTTCTATATTTATATCCGTTATAAGTATTTATTATTCTATAATATTCTGCACTATAGGAGTGCAAAGGATCCCTTCTGATGGTTCTTCAGATGGCGATACTGCCCAGCAGATGTCACCTGTGGATTTTATTGATGGTACTTTTATTGTCTGATTTTTTCTTTTAGTTTGTTGCCTGGGCAATTGAAAAATGTTTTATGGGGAATTTCAAATCTTTTATTTTATAGTGAATTTTTATTTTGGTACAATCTTTCTAATGGTTTTGCAAACTTTTTCTTCCAAATATACCAAGGGCAGGAGATTCATCTCGCTAAGAAAAATCTTCACAGTTTCTAATCCATGTAAAAATAAAAAAATATGCACGTGATGTTGTTTATATTTATAGTATAGCAATTAATTTTGCTTAAGATTTAGTTACCTTTGAAATTGGATTTGTTTTTAGTTAACAATAGTTATACATGTTTTAATTTGTCCACATTGCATTTTGGATATAATTTGTGTGGCTTCAACGCTAATTCATTTGAGACATTTTGTTTGAACATGATCCATATCTTAGCATAATATTTATTCATATTATATTTCTAATATATTTAGTTTTGATTTATATCTGAAAAGAAAGATGATCGATGATGAAGCTGGTTATATTTTATCACTTGATTATATCCGATCCCAAATATGTACCTAATTAAATACTATAATTATTTTCTCATGTATTCGATGCACAATTTTGATGACTAAATTTTGTTATATTCATGGATGCACGAATGGATATCCTGGTGAGGAAGAGAAATTCACTTTTGTTCCTATTGTTGAGGTTTCAAGAAAGCGTAATAAGTTAGCAATAGAAGTAGCTACTATTTAAAAAGAAATTGATAATATTACATAATATATGTTTATTTGGTTTTATTGTCGATGTAGATTTTGATTATTACAAATTTTTTGTTTAAGATTTACTTATAATTTTGTGTAGCTCAACGCTAATTATCCTGAGACATTTGTTCGAATATGATCCATATCGCTTTAGTATAACATTTATACATATTATATTTCTAATTATATTTAGTTTTGATTTCCATATTCAGAAAAGAAAAGATAATGGCGATGATGTCAAGTTATAGCTTTTATCACTGATTAGTGATCCCAAATATGTACCTAATTAAATACTATAATTATTTTCTCTCATGTATTCGATGCACAATTTTGATGGACTAAATTTTTGTTATATTCTCGTATGGATGCAATTTTAATGGATATCCGCGAAGAGAAATTCACTTTGTTGGTATTGTTGTCGAGTTTATATGGTTTTATTGTCGATGCGCATTTTGATTATTACAAAGTTTGGAGTTCTATATCTTATATCTGTTATAATTATTTATTCTATAATATTTTATTTATAGAGGGCAATGATCCCTTGATGGTTCTTCTAGATGGCAAACAAATACGCTTATGAGATGTCATCAGGTGCATTTTTATTGATGAGAATTTTTATTGTTGGTATTTTTTTCATTAATTTGTTGTCTAGCATTGAAAAATGTCACAGAAGGGGGATTTTTCAAACCTTTATTTTATAGTGAATTTTTGTTTCAAAAGTATATCTTTCTAATGGTTTTGCAAACTTTTCTTCCAAATGATACCAAGGGCTCTAAGTGAGAGATTCATCCATCGTGGTGCTGCTTTTTATTTATAGTATAGTAATTAATTCTTGCTTAAGATTTAATTATCTTTGAAATTGATTTGTTTTAGTTCATAATAGTTATACATGTTTTAATTTGTCCAAGTGCTAAGTGAAGCGTGGTTGTTGATCTTATTGATGATGACAATATTGGTTATGTATGTGACCATAAGCTTGGTAGACAACTTGAGTAGCATAATGTTTCATCATTTACATTTTGTATCCCAAGAAGTAAATTTATACAAGAGTTTATGATATGTGTGTTTATTTTATGAATATGAATTTATCAACCATAGGAAGGACCTCATGGCAAGGGCCTCATGTTGACATCCATATTTTTATAGAAAAATGTTGATTATGTGTTTTAGTAATTTGCTTTTTTTAGTTTCATTTGATGTTATGGATTGTAGAATGATGCGTATAAATAAAAAGGAGAGAGAATTTAAAAAGAAGCTATATGTGGATATAGAGAGGAAAATAGAAGTATTGAATAAATGACAAACTGAATGATTAAGAAATTTGCATTTTGAAAGTGGCAAGATATAAAAATATATGAAGAGTTAGTAATATGATGAAATAATATAGATAATAAAGGAAATAATTCCTTTGAAAAAATTGTTTACGCCAAATTTCAATCAAAAATTTTATAACTCTTTTTCTATTTAAATACAAAAACCTAAAAGATACTGAAACAAGTGTCATGATCCTTTTCTCAGAAATATTACTAACAAAGATGCTTTTATAATATCACCATGCCTTTTGTTTATAAATTGTACAATTATAAAATAATTTTTTAGCATATTTAAAGAAATAACTATAGTACTATATAACTTGGATCTTTTATTGACCATTATATAAAATATCAATATATAATAAAGTGTTCTAAATTATATTTAATAAAATATATAGCATGTGTTATTCTTTTTATTTTTTATTTTTATTTTTCTTATTCTCGTATAAGAGTGATTTTGCATGATTAATATGCATTAATAATAATTAATGGTGTAATAAAAATAAAAAATAACATATTAGATTTGTTAAGGAATGAAATTAAATATTTTGATCAATAATTTTATATCTATCAGTATATAAAATTAGATGAGTTTGGCAAGTTTGCCAAGTGTCACTCTCTATGATTCTATAATTTTTAATTCAATAAATGGAAAGTTTATCTAATGTATTTCGCTTTTTCTTTATTATATTTATTAATTAAGTTAAACTAATTAAAAACTTTGGGTCATGGAAACGGTTCACGCGCTAATTAATAATGTATTCACATATTTTGAAAACAAACAAAATTTCGTGATCTTTGGATTCATGCATAATAATATATCCTGGTCATTCCTAAAACAACCAAAATCGACTCACCTACAAAACCAATGAAAGCCATAATTCCACTATACTTTCTCCTCTAAATTCTCCAATGTCCCACATTTTTTGAATTTAATAGCCATCAATCTAGGATTTCCACCCCTTCTCCGGTTCCCATGCTAATCGTCCTAGATCAAGATCCACAAGTTTAATGATTTTGTCTGCAAAATCAGATGAATTTCTTTTCATCTCTTCCATATCCATTTCAAGTTCCATGACGCCGCAAGAGGAGAAGCAAAGACGATATAATCGGAAGTTAGAACATCATATTCGCCTTCCCATTTACTTCACTACCATCCTCCGTCTATGTCACTATTCTCAGCACCAGAATCAAATCTAATGTCATACTGGCCCAAAGAATTATCTAAGACAAAGCCTCCGACTATTACCCTTTCCGAAACGGGTCGCCCTTTCTTCGCTCACTTTATTTCTATTTGTTTTGCAATCATTTTATCAATGATTTTTCATTTTTATTTTAAAATTAATAATCTACATTGCATTTTGATATAATTTGTGTAGCTTCAACGCTAATTCATTTGAGACATTTTGTTTTGAACATGATCCATATCAGCTTAGCATAACATTTATTCATATTATATTTCTAATTATATTTAGTTTTGATTTATATTCAGAAAAGAAAGATGATGATGATGAAGTTCGTTATACCTTATCACTTGATTATATCTCGATCCCAAATATGTACCTAATTAAATACTATAATTTTTTCTCTCATGTATTCTATGCACAAATTTGAGGGACCCAATTTTGTTAGATTCGTATAGATGCACCTAATGGCTATCCCGTGAGGAAGAGAAATTCACTTTGTTTGATAATATTACATAATATATGGTTATATGGTTTTCTTGTCGACGCAACTTTGATTATTATAAAGCTTTTGGAATTTCTATATCTTATATCCGGTTATAACTATTTATTCTATAATATTCTTGCACTATAGGAGGCGGATCCCCTGATGGTTCTTCTAGATGGCAAATGCTATCGAAGGTGAGATGTCACCGGTGTGTATTTTATTGATGGTAATTTTATTGTTGGTATTTTTTCTTTAATTTTGTCGTTCAAAATTGAAAATGTTGCATGGGAATTTAAATACTTTATTTTATAGTGAATTTTGTTTCAAAATAAATATTTCTAATGGTTTTGCAATCTTTTCATCCAAATGATACCAAGGCTCTGTGTGTGGAGATTCATCCGCTAAGAAAATCTTCAACAAGTTTCTAATCCATGATAAAAAATACATGTGATCCGCTATATATAGTATAGTAATTAATTTTGCTTAAGATTTACTATAATTTTGTGTAGCTTCAACGCTAATTCATCCGAGACATTTTGTTCAACATGATCCATATCGCTTAGTATAACATTTATTCATATTATATTTCTAATTATATTTAGTTTTGATTTCATTCGTGAAAAGAAAAGATGATGATGTTGATGCTTGGTTATAGCTTATCACTTGATTATATGTGATCCCAAATATGTACCTAATTAAATACTATAATTATTTTCTCTTTAGATGCACAATTTTGATGGACTAAATTTTGTTATATTCTCGTATGGATGCAACGAATGGATATCAGTGAGAAGAGAAATTCACTTTGTTGGTATTGTTGAGTTTATATGGTTTTATTGTCGATGCGCATTTTGATTATTACAAAGCTTTTGGAGTTCTATATCTTATATCTAAGTTATAATTATTTATTCTATAATATTCTTGCATTATAGGAGGCAAAGGATCCCTCGATGGTTCTTCTAGATGGCAACAAATGGGTCTCGAAGGTGAGATGTCACTTGTGTGCATTTTTATTGATGAGAATTTTATTGTTGGTATTTTTTCATTAATTTGTTGTCGAGCAATTGAAAATGTTGCAGATGGGGAATTCAAACTTTATTTTATAGTGAATTTTTGTTTTGGCAAGTACATCTTTCTAATGGTTTTGCAAACTTTTCTTCCAAAATGATACCAAGGGCTCTAGAAGGGGAGATTCATCCGCATGCAGTCGCTTTTTATTTATAGTATTGTAATTAATTTTGCTTATGATTTAGTTATCTTTGAAATTGGATTTGTTTTAGTTCACAATAGTTATACATGTTTTAATTTGTCCTAAGTGCTGCTTAAGTGTGTTGTTGATCTTATTGATGATGACAATATTGAGTTATGCGTGATAGCACATAAGCTATAGACAACTGAGAGCTATAATAATGCTTCATCATTTACATTTTGTATCCCAGAAGTAAATTTATACAAGAGTTTATGACATGTGTGTTTATTTTATGAATAAGGAATTTATCAAACCATAGGAAGGACCTCATGGCAATCGGGCCTCATGTTGACATCCATATTTTTATAGAAAAATGTTGATTATGTGTTTTAGTAATTCGCTTTTTAGTTTCATTTGATGTTATGGATTGTGTGAATGATGCGTATAAATAAAAAGGAGAGAGAATTTAAAAGAAGCTATATGTGGATATAGAGAGGAAAATAGAAGTATTGAATAAATGACACAAAAGTCCGATGATTAAGAAATTTTGTATTTTGAAAGTGGCAAGATATAAAATATATGAAGAGTTAGTAAATGTGGATGAAAAATATAGATAATAAAGGAAATAAGTCCTTGAAAAATTGTTTACGCTAAATTTCAATCAAAAATTTTATAACTCTTTTCTATTTTAAATACAAAACCGAAAAGATACGAAAACAATAGAAGGTCATGATCCTTTTCTCAGGTTACATTACTAATAACAAAGATGCTTTATAATATCACCATGCCTTTGTTTATAAATTGTACATAATTATAAAATAATTTTTAGCATATTTAAAGAAATAACTATAGTACTATATAACTTGATTTTTATTGACCATTATATAAAAATATCAATATATAATAAAGTGTTCTAAATTATATTTAATAAAATATATAGCATGTGTTATTCTTTATTTTTATTTTTATTTTTCTTATTCGTATAAGAGTGATTTGCATGATTAATATGCATTAATAATAATTAATGGTGTAATAAAAATAAAAATAACATATTAGATTTGTTAAGGGAATGAAATTAAATATTTTGATCAATAATTTTATATCTACTTAGTATATAAAATTAGATGAGTTTTGGCAAGTTTGCCAAGTGTCACTCTCTCATGCATTCTATAATTTTTAATTCACCATAAATGGAAAGTTTATCTTAATGTATTTCGCTTTCTTTATTATATTTATTAATTAAGTTAAATCAATTAAAACTTTGGGTCATGGAACGTTCACGCTTAATTAATAACAGATTCACATGGTTTTGAAAACAAACAAAAATTTTCAGATCTTTTGATTTCGATGCATAATAATATATATCCGGGAAGACCAAACAAACCAAACTCGACTCATTCTACAAAACCAATGAAAGTCATCCCACTATAATTTCTCTCCTCTAAATTCTCCAATGTCCCACATTTTTGAATTTAACAACATCAATCTAGGATTTCACTCCTTCTCCGATGTCTCCGATGCTAATCGTCCGGTAAGATCAAGATCCACAAGTTTAATTGATTTTGTTTTGTGCAAAACTGTATGAATTTATTCTTTTCATCTCTTCCATATCCATTTCAAGTCTCCGCTGACGCTTTCGCGAAGAGAGAAAGACGATTATAACTCTAAGGTAGAACATCATATTCGCCTCACCGATCTACTTCACTACGCCACCATCCGTCCATGTCACTATTCTGAGCACCGCTGAATCAAATCTAATGCGTGTCACGACGCCCAAAGAATTACCCGCACAAAGCTTCCGACGACACTCCTTCCCAAACGGGTCGCCCTTTCTTCGCTTCACTTTATTTCTATTTGTTTTGCAATCATTTTATCAATGATTTTCATTTTATTTTAAAATTCAATAATCTACATTGCATTTGATATAATTTTGTGTAGCTTCAACGCTAATTCATTTGAGACATTTTGTTTGAACATGATCCATATCATTTAGCATAACATTTATTCATATTATATTTCTAATTATATTTAGTTTTGATTTCTATTCGGAAAAGAAAAGATGATTGATGAAGTTTGTTATACCTTATCACTTGATTATATCTCGATCCCAAATATGTACCTAATTAAATACTATAATTATTTTTCTCATGTATTCTATGCACAAATTGAGGGACCGAATTTTGTTAGATTCGTAGATGCACGAATGGCTGTCCGGTGAGGAAGAGAAATTCACTTTGTTTGATAATATTACATAATATATGGTTATATGGTTTTCTTGTCGACGAACTTTTGATTATTACAAAGCTTTTGGAATTCTATATTCATATCTCGTTATAACTATTTATTCTATAATATTCTTGCACTAGGAGGCAAAGGATCCTCGATGGTTCTTCTAGATGGCAACAAATATTCTAAAGGTGAGATGTCACGGTGTGTATTTTATTGATGGTAATTTTTATTGTTGGTATTTTTCTTTAATTTGTTGTCCGCAATTGAAAAATGTTGCGTAGGGGAATTTCAAATACTTTATTTTATAGTGAATTTTTGTTTTGGGTCGACATCTTTCTAATGGTTTTGCAATATTTTTCTTCCAAATGATACCAAGGGCTCGTGGGTGAGATTCATCTCGCTAAGAAAAATCTTCAACAAGTTTCTAATCCACGTATAAAAAATATGCATGTGATCTGCTATATTTATAGTATAGTAATTAATTTTGCTTAAGATTTACTATAATTTTGTGTAGCTTCAACGCTTAATTCATCCGAGACATTTTGTATGAACATGATCCATATCGCTTTAGCATAACATTTATTCATATTATATTTCTAATTATATTTAGTTTTGATTTCCATATTCAGAAAAGAAAAAGATGATTGATGATGATGCTTGGTTATAGCTACCACTGATTATATGTGATCCCAAATATGTACCTAATTAAATACTATAATTATTTTCTCTCATGTATTCGATGCACAATTTTGATGGACTAAATTTTGTTATATTCTGTATGGATGCAACGAATGGATATCCGGGTGAGGAAGAGAAATTCACTTTGTTGGTATTGTTGAGTTTATATGGTTTTATCATGCAGATTTTGATTATTACAAAGCTTTTGAGTTCTATATCTTATATCGGGTTATAATTATTTATTCTATAATATTCTTGCATTATAGGAGGCAAAGGATCCTTTGATGGTTCTTCTACATGGAAAATGCTTGGCTCAAGGTGATATGTCACTTGTGTATTTTTATTGATGAGAATTTTTTTATTGTCAGCAAATCGATTTTCAAAAAATCATTTAAAATGAATTTTCAAAAACAACAATGAAATCGCCACCTAATTTTATTTGTTCTAGAAAGAACGGGAAAATATAGATAAAACCCACAAAATGGATAAGGCGGTCTACAAGACCAAAAGGATGGATTCGAGCCTGCTATGCTAGGGAAGTAAGACTTCATCCATCGTACTATGGGACCCATTTAGTTCGCTGTACGTTTGTGTGTTTAAAGTAAAAATGCTATCTTCTAATTAATGATCAAGAAATAAGAAAGAAGAAAATGGATTTGTTTATTATTATTTTGAGTTTGACACGGTTTCAAACCACAGGCCTACGTATTCCCTCGCAATGGGAAAGTCAAAACTGTAGTTCTGGTTGAAAATGTCTTGGATTGGTTGTGTTGATTTTAATTGAAACAGCCGGTGACCGCGTATGAGCGAAAGGAATTTGAATGTTGAATTGATTTTAATGGTAGATGACAAGTACCAAAACGCTTGGATACCTCTAACGATTGGACATCGAGATTGGTGATCGAGGTCAACCGATCTTCTCTCATCCAAAATCTTTATTATGAAAAGGGTGAGGTGAAACAAAGTTCACTTTTTATTAAGTATTATGGAATAAAGTAAGTCATTGGGTTACCTCTAATGGCCCAAATATTTACATTTTAATTAAATCGCTTCGAACCTCTAACAATTTAATTAAATACCATAACACTATGTTTTTTTTTGTTTTTTTTGAAGAAAATTGATTTTGAAAACAAATTCAATTAATTAATTTAATTTGAAAGTGTTTTAGGGTTTGTTGTGGATGACAAGTATCAAATGTTGGGATATCCTCTAACGATTCGATACTCGAGATTGGTGATCGAGGTCAACCGATCATCTCTCATCCAAAATCTTTGTTATGAAAAGAAGTGAGTGAAACAAAGTTCACTTTTATTATGTTATGGAATAAAGCATTTGTCATTGTTACCTCTAATGGCCTAAATATTTTACATTTAATTAAATCGCTTCAGCAACCTCTAACAATTTAATTAAATACCATATCACTATGTTTTTGTTTTTTTTTGTTTTGTAGAAAAATTGATTTAAAGAAAACAAATTCAATTAATTAATTTAATATGAAAGTGTTTTAAATGTTCATGTATGGAATAAAGTATTCAAGTCATTGGGTTATCCTCAATGGCCCAAATATTTTACATTTTAATTAAATCGCTTCGCTTAACCTCTAACAATTTAATTAGATACCATAGTACCATTTTTTGATTTGAAAGTGTTTTAGAAAACAAGCAGCCCATACAAGGTGGCTTTGTATGCTCTAAAAGTGAGACTAGCGTGACACTAGTATTCTAAACGACCGATTAGAATAATCGATCGAATAGTTGTCAGAGAAAAGCCCTGTGACCAAACTATAAATGTGTGCAAGTATCAGGTATGTTACCGCTTTGATGAGGAGCCCAAGAGGGGCTATGTGTTCTAATATGATAAACACATAATTAAACTGAATTAGAACACACAAGGAATAAATTCTAAGCTATTACAACCAAATCGAATTAGTTTGAATAATTGAATAGCTTTGCTTTGGTGCAAGAATTGAGCTCCAAGTAGTCTTCAAGGCCTGATAAGGCTCGATGCACGATGGGTACCAAATGAAGATCCCTTACATCACTCAAAATACAAACAAAACTATGGAGAATGTTAATGCTTTAAGTATGTATTTTGTTTACAAATTAAACCGAATAAAGTATATGAATAAAAATAGTATAATTGTATTTACAATGCTAAATATGAAATAGAAATACTATATAATTATATATGCAATACTAAATATAAAATAGAAATACTATATAATTATATATACAATATAAAATATAAATACTATATAATTATATTTACAATACTAAATATAAATAAAAAAAATAATAACACTAAGTACTATATATATATTTACAACCTTAACTATATATTACTAAATACTAAGTGCTAAATAAAAGTAGTAATCCAATATTTTGATTGCTAAAGCAAGTATGGATGCACTAATTGGAAGTGGTGTTTTGAATAATCCTGAAGATCTTCACAAGTAGCAAACTCAAGTAGTAGCATGTTGGATAAATGAAATGGAATGCGATAATTAGAACATGTATTGGTGAACAAGGTTATAAAATTGAATGAAGTTAATATGAATCTAACATGAATACATTTAAATAATCGAAAGCTTAAATCAATATTCAATTCCACATGGCATTTGCTCTAACTTATTCAATATTGAGTAACACAACAATTATTCATGATTATCAATTGAAATGAAAACAAATGACAATGGTTCATGTTATTACTCTATCAAGTTTAAGACATGAAAATTCAAGCTCAACGATGCTTAAAACAACAAAACTAATTCCGGCAGCAACCACATAATCACAAATATGCTCGTGGATATCGATCAAAAATCGTATAAACTCAAGGCAAACACCTAACAAGTGTCAAGATAAACCCAATCAACCACCGGATTATTAACCAACTAGTATATTTCAACCAACAAAACAGCAAAGAACCTCACCCATGCTCAATACAAACATCTCAAACAAGTACTTAACGCAAACGGAAGCACAATAATAGAATACTCATCCTAGAATTCAACTCGAATAAATCAAAATTGTAATGATGTGTATGGACGATTCAAGAACCAAACGGTTGAACATTCAAGTATTGCTATTCATAAATGAAATAAAATCACATAAACCCATGCTATTATTCACTACAAGGTCTAAACATGAAAATTGAATTCTAAACACATTTAAACCATATGAACCAATAACCGGACAGCAACTTCATCATCTTAAGAAACACTCAAAATATCGATCAAAACCCCACAAACTCAAAGGCAAACGCAAACAAGTGTTAAGACAAACTCAATTAACTTTGACCATCAATTAACTCAGTGTATCTTCAACCACTTACCAAACCGGCAGCAACTTTGCAAACTTAATGATGCTTAAGGAAATTGCTTCAATCATGCTCAAGGATTTAAAGAAATGATAAGCAAACTCACAACCAAATTGATTTTCCAATATTCACAATCAACTCACGTCCAAACCGTGTTAATAGCCCTTCAAATGAACTTAAACAAGCATGACACCAATTTAAACTCAACTCAAGAATGACACTAATGCAAGTATTTTCAACATAATTTTATCACTAAGACCTTAACGCTAAATTAGTACCAAGAGTTATTGATAACAAGACATAATACAATGACGCAAACCTCATCCGATTCTTATATGAAGCAAATGGACAACTTCCATATCATGTCGAGCTAAGCATGGTATCACAAATGAACTTTATCACAATTTGCATAACATTAGCAAAAGTTTGACATGATTTAACACAAACAAACCAAATTTTAAATTTCCACGACAACTTATAAAAACATGTCGCCACTAGCAAAGATTCTATCACCCAAAATTCGCTTATTCCACTTACACAAGAAAACTCTACACAAACAGACACAAACCTCATTGATCCGACACAAACAATAACCATCATCTATTAGACAAAACTAAAGTGATCATTCTAATAAAGATAACAAAGAATAATTTGACAAAGATAACATCAACAATTTAACGATATCACAGACAGCTGTATCAACATACAATTTCAAATCAAGTTTGTAATAACTATTCATCACAGACTCGACAATAATCTTTATCAAATCCAAAGGTAACGAAATTACCTAAATGTTGAAATCAGATGGAAACCAATATGTTATTGAACCGAACAAGCAAGTGTTGAACGATTGGAAACCGAGCTACGAGCGAGAGATTACGGAAAAGTATGTTGTCAACAGAGATGTCAAGCTTGAAAGCACCGCAGAAGGGAAAAATTGAGAACAAATTGCGCCCGCGACGGGACTCAGAGCGGGACCTTGGCAGAGGCGAGTGAATCCAAGCAACCGACGCGATGATAACGTTCTTGTGCCGTGATAAATTTCCGCCGGTTCAAGCACTTGCCAATGAATGTGATACACCGATAAGCATCCCATGTATGATTGCTCAATGTAACCGATGTAATGAAGTTCCAGAAATGGTATTGCTCGCAAGAATGAGGCGACGAGGTGATGGCTTAATCTGAGTTGAGATGAAGGTGTTGGAAAGGATATGGCAGGACAAATGAGGTTGAGCTACTATGAACCTGAGATGGCGATGACAGAGTCATGATTGGGCCAGAGAGAGTTAACGGCGGATGAGTGCGGTGAGATTGAGGGTAATGTATTGAAGAAAACAAACGGGTTGGAGTGTGATATTTGAATCGGAGCAGCGGTGAATGATGGAGATGGTGGGAGCGACGCAATGGAAGGGTTTCCTGGGAATGGAAGGAAGGCTGCAATGACAGAGGGTTAACGGGATGAAGAACGAATAGATGGAGGGAACTGAAGGGCGAGGAAACAGTTGTAACATCAGCAGTGGAGGCGCGAGAGGTGAGGGAGAGATGAAGGGATTGAACGAAGGAGAGAGAAGGTGGGTTTACTGATGAAGGTGATGAATGTCATTAAGGGATTGATAAGGTATATGATGGTGAAGTTCGAGCTCGAATTTGTTTTGAGAAGATGAAGATGACAATGAGAGGGAGTTGTTACGGATGGGAATGTGAATGAGGGTAGGGGTATTAGGTGAGAAACAGAGGAGATTTTCCATTATTAATTTGATCAGATTTTAACGGATCTCTCCGCCTTGTTTTCAATTTTTTGGCCTCCTCTCAACAAAGAATACACACATATATATATCCAATAAATTATTTTCAATTTTGATATTGTCTAAAATGCCCTTTATAAATGGGCCAAAAGTTGGGTCTAGTAAAATTACAAGCCCTAAAATATTTTGTTTGATTTTTTAAGATAAAATTAGACATTTAAAATTACCAAAAATGGTAAAAGTTCGACAATAATTATCCAAAAATAAAATGAACCTATTAAAATAAATTCATGTATCAAACATTAAAGAAAATTATCAAACATTTAAAATTGAAATAAAACGATAAAAATACCGATTTTTAAACACTTACGTTAAAAACAAAATTTAAATATCGAAAAATTAGAGATCATGATTCATGACAATTTAGATTCATAAAGCGTTGAGTTAGAGGCTAAAGTTTGAAATATTTTTCCGCTAATTTTCCGACGTTGTCGAATCGCTTAGCCCTGCTTGTAAAATCAAATATTGATATCATCGATATATAATCGACTTAAAACAATACAATAAACATGTAAGGAGATAAAAAATGAACAAAGTGAAATATCGTATTTTATAATTATAAAATGATGCGTATAACGATTTAAACTAACTTTGGTCAATTAAATAATACAAAATGATGCATATGTAGTGAATGAATGATGCTTTAATGCCAATGACCTAATGGACGCCACATGCAGGAATGCGAAGTCAAGCGAAAGCGAGATAGAGGCAAATTTGGGTATTGATGCCTTATAATCGCCTTAAACCCGAAAGTGAAATTGGTGATAGTTTTGAACTTTCAAGGTAAGAAGATTAAATACTAAAAGAACCCAAAATTTGCGCCCAAGAACAAGTAGAAATATTTATGTTTTTTTTTATTTTTGGAAGCTCCACTAATAAGCTTTTATGGACAATGGTAATGATATTCCTCGAAGATCAAGAGGAGAGGAACGATGAATATTTACAACTACACTTACAGGTTATCAAGCATCAAGTTTTGAAAATAACTGGTAAAAGGCTCGACTTAAAGATGGTTACCGGTTTACGAGTCAATCAAGTGATTAGAATGAAAATGATATCAAAGGGCCGACATCTATACCGGGATCACAATGTGTGATTGGAAAAAAAGCCATGAAGTAGGTCATTATCACCGTGGGTCACCGAAATGAGTATTCGAAAGAAATTATGGTAATTTATTAACTTTCGTTGAAATGATATCAAAGGGCGACATCGGGGTTACGGGATCACAATCAGTGATTGGAAAAGAAAGCCATAGTGAAGTTATCACGGTGGTCACCGAAACCAAAGAGGTGAAAGGTCCATAACATCTAGGTTATCGGATCACAATCGTGATTGAAAAGAAAATTAGCAAGTTTGCTACAACTAGGTTATCAAGACATCGATCTGTGATCGGAGAACGACATACAAGAGCATCGCATCTAGAAGGTTACCGGAGAAAAGTTTCATCAAAAGTGAACTTAAGAAAGAGAAACGAAGAACCCAAACATAGATCTTTTAGCAATTTTAATACGCTAATGTTACTACAGATCAAGGAAGACGAACTCATAGATCTTTGAACGAGCATATAATAAGTTGCTCAGATCAAAATGAAACCGATGCACTTTGGAACGAGCATATTGAATAAGTTGCCGCAGATCGAAGGTAAGAACTCATAGATCTTTGGAACGATATACTTGAATAAGTTGCTCGCAGATCGAATGAAAACAGTAGATCTTGGAACGCGCGATACTAATAAGTTGCATCGCAGATCCAAACGAAACCGCATGCTTTGAACAAGCATACTAATAAGCTTCACAGACGGAAGGTAAGAACTCTGACCTTTGAACGAGCATACTTCAATAAGTTGTCACAGATCAAAATGAGAACAAAGATCTTTTGAACGAGCATACTTGAATAAGTTGCTTCACAGACGAAGGTAAGAACTCATAGATTGGAACGAGCATACTTCAATAAGTTGTCACAGATCAAAATGAACATGGGAGTATATGTCGTAAAGATATTAGACACACACAAGAGGGAGACCGATCGAGTGCACTCTTCGGAGAAAAATATATGGAATGGTAAAATCGCCGATCAAGACGAATTTACTGGAAAGAGGCCAACCGAAAGAGACTCTAGCGAGGATTGCTAGGCTATGTTGGACTTTAAAAGTTTGCGAATATGCAAGAAATACAATATCCCCTGTGCCAAAATGGGTGTAATTTTCAAGAGCGCAATTATATGAATTACCACACACCAAGTATGGATACTGCAACGAGAAGCAAGAAAGGTTAGACACCAACTCTTATCAAGATCTAACGACAGAGGCAAACACGGTAAGAATACCAAAATAAAAATAAAAAGCAAGACGCTTGGTAAATGAATTGAATTTGAATAATGTGAGACCTATTGTGGTCAAAATGCAGATAACAACGACAAGAAGAATTTTAGGAACTCTCGATCGAATACCACTTGGGATTTTTATGGATAGACTTTCTTCGAGACGAAAAGGTACCGAGAAAACTTTAATCGGCTTATGCTTAGATGCATGTTTGAGATTATTTTTTAGCGTAATGTCCATATCAATGGAAATGCTACGATTTTGAGGATGCTATGCAATGCAATGATGACTATATGCAATGTGTCAAGCAAAGACATTTGTTGAACTCAATGGATAGAATCCCGCCTTTTGAATTGGGAAGCCAATAACCGTGAATTAAATCCCGATCTCTCGATTATCCGAGGATAATGATCCCGACTGAATTGGAGATAATGATCCTTAATTTCATGGAGAAAACGTCAACCCATACTTAGATCTCTGATGAGTTAATAATGATGATTCCACTTCCCAACATGTCATCCAAAACTCAATCTGCTATAGTCAATGCATGGACTGACCGATTAATAGACTGAGGAATGCCCCCGATAATGCCTGCCCTATTCGTAGAGACTTTGTAGAAAATAGCCTCGCAAGAGCTTCCGAGATTTGTACCATCAAGATAATCACCTAGTGTTATAAACTTGGAAACACTTCCGCCAACCAAAGGTAGAAGGTTTCAACCATGCTCGGGTGAATGTCCCCGATTGCTCAAATTTTGAGAGATTCTTGGAATCCCACATAAATGCCCCGATTGACCGAACTTTGAAGATATCACCTACCGTGGTGATTAATTCACATCCGGAAAGTAGGCTACTTCACAACCTTATCGAGCTGTTGGTGCTCAATCAAATATCAATATGTCCTTCAAGAACAAACAAATTATCTATCTGATGCTCATTATGCAAGTCGACTTGATGTTTGCACTTATCTATATGCAAAGAATGTTTTATTCTACTAATGATAATTCTAATGCAAAGTTCATGTTTGTCTTTAGTTAAAGAAACTTTTATTGAAAAGATATCAAACCTTGAATTTTTTTGAAAAGATTGAGTGATACCAACTCAAATGTTTAGCAAGCCTCCTAGGAGTCAAGTTACCGTATTCTTGTCAGATTTGCTTTTGAATTAACCCATGCTTCAATTAGGACTTTTAAGGGTTGTAACATGGTCCGTTCACGGGTTTTAGAAAAAGGATTTTAGGCTCAAAATATTTGGTGCCTCCTCATCCTGATGTTCTCCATTCCTAAGTTCGTGATAACTGATGCGAGCATTCATCTCTCGAGAAGTTTATGATGCGGTTGAGGAAACACTGAGGTTTCTTGACACACAACTACCACCTTTTGCTTTTGGTGTCTCGATCACATGCTTTTGTTCTTTTGCCGAGGATTTCATTTTGTTTTGTAACTTTTTATTTTCTTTTTGCCATTTTTGCTTGCGACTTATTATGAAGTTTCACTTAAAGGTGCTTTTTTTCATCATTTTTATCACTTTTTGAACAAGTCAGTGATCTTGCACCCTGTTTGATTGGATGATTGTGATTTGCTTGAATCCTTGGCGGATGGAGATAAACAATTGTGGTATCGCTGATTTGTCGATGCGAGAGATAACCATTGTTTCAACCTCTTTTGAAGCACATTGTTGATAGACGGAGGTTGACCATTGTGGCTTTGACTTTCCTCGTCCTTTGAAGGATAACCATTGTTGTATCCTTGGATACGACTCTTGATGAGTTTTGAACGCCATCGATTAATCGAACACTATCCCCCTGTGTTTTAAAAATGAGGTTTTTTCCAATGTAAAAGAAACTCCTACTGAGGCTGCCTGCAAGGTTAGCGAGGTTTCACTCCTTATATCTCCGGTGTTTGGGAATTTGAAACAAGGCCTGTATATCGTTAGCGTGGTTTTTACTTGAAAGCATAATGTTAGACTTGGTAAATTGTTCATCATCCTCCTCCAGAGGTGTTTATTAATAAGAGTTGAATATCAAAAGCATAGTAAAACAAATAAGAGTGATAACGAATGGATTATTTCAAGACAAACATATTCAATGCATTATTATTAGTATCAGAATTAGCAGCTTTTTTGCATACAAGAGATCAACAAAACAAGAAAAATTACAAATGAGCATGCAAGATAAAACTAGAAATCTCCATGTGAGGAGACTAGTCTCCGTGATGGATTTCTTGCTTCGTAAGATGCACTTGTAGTCTTGGCGCTAATCGAGTCAAAAGAGAGTTCAATTGATGCGTAGGCCTCGAGTGAATGTGATTGCTTGGAATCAATGAGTTTCGAACCGTGTTTGAAAAGATTACATCCTTCAATTGTACGCGTGTGCTCCGTAATGGAACTCACAAAGAGGCATCGTGATCATATCCAAAGGATACGGAAAGGAGGCGCCCGAGCTCTTTTAATTCCACCAAAGAATGTTGGAGTAAGTGAGAAAGCAACTCACGATGAGGCATGGGATGGATCATGCACTTTTCGCCTTATCGATTCTTTCCACTCGATGTTGACGATTTTGTCGATAAGTTTGTTGTCGAGGAGCCGCTCACTGCTGAGGACATACCGACTGTGTGTTTGACAAACAGCCAAAACACGATTTGTGGAGCACATCGATTAAGTAGCTTTCATCACTTGATTAGAATCAAATGGAGGGTGTTATGAGCTTCTTCCTGTCTCTAAAATTGTACTTGCATCTTCATCAACTTGTTCTCGAAATTGTACAATAGTGACATCCTAATGTTACCCATCTTGAGACCACGCCAATTCGCTCTCTCCTACAACAACCAGTGTGTGAAAACGTAGAAGTACATCCAAAGAATCGACAGACTCTTGCATAATGAGAATATCTCAATGAGTTCTCGCCCAAAAGAGGAGGTCGAACTCTAGCGCCTAATTCTTCCATCTCTACAAGATACTCTTTGAAAGATTCTCCAAATTTTCAAGTCAAACCTTGAGTTGAATCGTGGAGCCATGTCCCTATTATAGTCGATCGATTGACAGCTTCACCAAATTTTCCAAGTTTGAATGTGAGTTCGTTTCGTCGAGTGTACCACCCGAGAGATGCTCCATCGAGGCTATCTTGAAAAAGTGCATGAGGAGCTTGTCATTTTCGCATAGGGAGCCATCTTACAATACACTTTGATGTGAGTAATGGACAAGAGTATTCTTTATACCAAAATGGGGACGAACTTTGCGTGAATTTTGATATCGTGCACCGCACAAACTAGAGCGCTTAAACCAAGGGAATCAACGACTCAATAGCTTTCATCCTTTCTCAAGGAGGAAGCTCGTGACTCGCCCAATCGAAAATCAATGTCAAACGAAGACCAAGATGTCATCACGCGGAGGAGTTCCATCGACATGCATTTGAACATTGTTTCCGACATTTGATCCGAAGGACCTCCATGTGGTTAAGATTAACACCGTGGATTAACATGATCAATAGCAACCACTTCGGATCTCTCGAACAACTTGCTTTAACTTTCTTGTCCAATGGCGAGGTTCGGATAATCTCCATGAATTGATCCATCCGGTATCTATACGAGTATTCATCGCAACACACTTGCCCAAGTTGATCCATGATGACGATGATGTCGAAATCTACCAAGTCTTGAGATTCGAATAAGAAGCCGGGATGAAATGAGTCCTTTGATTGAAATGAATGAAATGCATGATGATGCATGGATGATAAGAGAAATAAACTTTTTTATTGATGCAAATGGTATGCAATGTATGTTGCAAATTAAATAAAAGTCGGTTCATAGGATTGGTCGGTCATGGTTCGACGCCTACCCAACAATTTTGCAAGGCTAATCTTATGTTTTACAATGTTTCGGGTCTCGATCCCCTTTACAAACACTATCATCGCTACGAGAGGCCTACGTGGCGATAGTATTTGTAAAAGTATACCCCAAGAAACGCCTTAAACGGATGCTCAAAATCCAAAATTTGAGCGCTGGTCTCTTTGCTAGACAACATGAACAAACTTAGAGTTATAGGTCATTTGTCCAAAGATTGATGTCCCGCTAACGCTGGCCAACAACCTCCTTAAACAACCAACTCAAGCCGAGTCTTCGCTCGGGCCAACAAGACAATGGAGTCAAGTGGACCTAGGCTACGCAACCCTCTATTCCTAAAAAGGTGACCTAGAAGTTCGAGTAGCTGGCTTATCTATGTATCAATGCCCATGAATTCCCATCACAATAATATATCAATGTATTAATATATAAAGCATGAGGAAAATAAGCAAATAAACAATAGATAAGCATAAAGAAGAAAGCGATAAACAAACACACAAACATGCTAAAACAAACTAGGTTGACTCGCATTAGTCAAAAAGTTTTTTTAAAATTGTCCCCAGGAAGTCGCCAATGAAGCAACTCGATTTTCAAAAATCATTTAAAATGAATTTTCAAAACAACAATGAAATCGCCACCTAATTTTATTTGTTCTAGAAAGAACGGAAAATATAGATAAAACCCACAAAATCGATAAGGCGGTCTACAAGACCAAAAAGGATGGATTCGGAGCTACATGCAAGGGAAGGTATTAGCACCTTACGCCCATCGACTGATGGGACCCATTTAGTTCGCATGTTTGTGTGTTTAAAATGCTATCTTCTAATTAATGATCAAGAAATAAGAAAGAAGAAAATGGATTTGTTTATTATTATTTTGAGTTTGACACTGTTTTCAAACCGCGTACTCACGATTCCCTCGCAATGGGAAAGTCAAAACTGTAGTTCGTTGAAAATGTCTTGGATTGGTTGTGTTGATTTTAATTGAAAATGTTTTTGGTGACCGCGTATGAGCGAAAAAGGAATTTGAATGGGTTGAATTGATTTTAATGGTAGATGACAAGTACCAAAACGCCTGGATACCTCTAACGATTCGATACCGAGATTGGTGATCGAGGTCAACCGATCTTCTCATCCAAAATCTTTATTATGAAAAGGTGAGGTGAAACAAAGTTCACTTTTTATTGTATTATGGAATAAAGTATTTAAGTCATCGTTACCCTCAATGGCCCAATATTTACATTTTAATTAAATCGCCAGCTAACCTCTAACAATTTAATTAAATACCATAACACTATGTTTTTTTGTTTTTTTGAAGAAAATTGATTTTGAAAACAAATTCAATTAATTAATTTAATTTGAAAGTGTTTTAGGGTTTGGTCAGGATGACAAGTATCAAAATGTTGGGATATCCTCTAACGATTCGATACTCGAGATTGGTGATCGAGGTCAACCGATCATCTCATCCAAAATCTTTGTTATGAAAAGAAGTGAGGTGAAACAAAGTTCACTTTATTATGTTATGAATAAAGCATTTTCATTGTTACCTCTAATGGCCAAATATTTTTACATTTTAATTAAACTGCCTGCTAACCTCTAACAATTTAATTAAATACCATATCACTATGTTTTTGTTTTTTTGTTTGTAGAAAAAATTGATTTAAAGAAAACAAA
The DNA here is from genome assembly GCA_021764765.1 of Vicia sativa. Taxonomy (NCBI): domain Eukaryota; kingdom Viridiplantae; phylum Streptophyta; class Magnoliopsida; order Fabales; family Fabaceae; genus Vicia; species Vicia sativa. Next base: position 44,118,469 of record CM038795.1, read on the forward strand.
TTCAATTAATTAATTTAATATGAAAGTGTTTTAAATGTTCATGTATGGAATAAAGTATTCAAGTCATCGGGTTATCCTCTAATGGCCCAATATTTACATTTTAATTAAATCGCTTCGCTAACCTCTAACAATTTAATTAGATACCATAGTACCATTTTGATTTGAAAGTGTTTTAGGAAAACAAGCGAGCCCATACAAGGTGGCTTTGTATGCTTTAAAAGTGAGACTAGCGTGACACTAGTATTCTAAACGACCATTAGAACAATCGATCAATAGTTGTCGCCGTAAAAGCCCGTGACCAAACTATAAATGTGTGCTTGCATTGTGTATGTTTACCGCTTCATGAGGAGCCCAAGGAGGCTATGTGTTCTAATATGATAAACACATAATTAAACCAGAATAGAACACACAAGGAAATAAATTCTAAGCTATTACAACCAAATCGAATTAGTTTGAATAATTGAATAGCTGCTTGGTGCAAGAATTGAGCTCCGTAGTCTTCAAGGTGGATAAGGCTGATGCATCGGATGGGTACCAAATGATCCTACATCACTCAAAATACAAACAAAACTATATGGAGAATGTTGCAATGCTTTAAGTATGTATTTTGTTTACAAATTAAACCGAATAAAGTATATGAATAAAAATAGTATAATTGTATTTACAATGCTAAATATGAAATAGAAATACTATATAATTATATATGCAATACTAAATATAAAATAGAAATACTATATAATTATATATACAATATAAAATATAAATACTATATAATTATATTTACAATACTAAATATAAAATAAAAAATAATAACACTAAGTACTATATATATATTTACAACCTTAACTATATATTACTAAATAATACTATGCTAAATAAAAGTAGTAATCCAATATTTTGATTGCTAAAGCAAGTATGGATGCACTAATTGGTGGGTGTTTTGAATAATCCTTGAAGATCTTCACAAGTAGCAAACCTTAGTAGCATAAGGGATGAAAAGTAAATGAAATGGAAATGCGATAATTAGAACATGTATTGGTGAACAAGGTTATAAAATTGAATGAAGTTAACATGAATCTAACATGAATACATTTAAATAATCGAAAGCTTAAATCAATATTCAATTCCACATGGCATTTCGCTCTAACTTCATTCAATATTGAGTAAACACAACAATTATTCATGATTATCAATCAAAATGAAAACAAATGACAATGGTTCATGTTATTACTCATCAAGTTTAAGACATGAAAATTCAAGCTCAACGCATGCTTAAAACAACAAAACTAATTCGGCAGCAACCACATAATCACAAATATGCTCGTGATATCGATCAAAAATCGCATAAACTCAAGGCAAACACGAACAAGTGTCAAGATAAACCCAATCAACCACGGATTATTAACCAACTAGTATATTTCAACCACTTACCAAAACAGCAGCAACTTCTCACCTCATGCTCAATACAAACATCTCAAACAAGTACTTAACGCAAACGGAAGCACAATAATAGAATACTCATCCTTAGAATTCAACTCAATAAATCAAAATTGTAATGATGTATGGATTTATCAAGAACCAAACGGTTGAACATTCAAGTATTGCTATTCATAAATGAAATAAAATCACATAAACCCATGCTATTATTCACTACAAGGTCGAAACATGAAAATTGAATTCTAAACACATTTAAACCATATGAACCAATAACCGACAGCAACTTCATCATCTTAAGAAACACTCAAAATATCGATCAAAACCCCACAAACTCAAAGGCAAACGCAAACAAGTGTTAAGACAAACTCAATTAACTTCGGACCATCAATTAACTTGTGTATCTTCAACCACTTACCAAACCGGCAGCAACTTTGCAAACTTAATGATGCTTAAGGAAATTGCTTCAATCATGCTCAAGGATTTAAAGAAATGATAAGCAAACCCACAACCAAATTGATTTTCCAATATTCACAATCAACTCACGCCCAAACCGTGTTAATAGCTCCTTCAAATGAACTTAAACAAGCATGACACCAATTTAAACTCAACTCAAGAATGACACTAATGCAAGTATTTTCAACATAATTTTATCACTAAGACCTTAACGCTAAATTAGTACCAAGAAAGATTGATAACAAGACATAATACAATGACGCTAAATTCCTCATCCGATTATTAAAGCAAATGGACAACTTCCATATCATAAGCCGAGCTACATGGTATCACAAATGAACTTTATCACAATTTGCATAACATTAGCAAAAGTTTGACATGATTTAACACAAACAAACCAAATTTTAAATTTCCACACGATAACTTACAAAACATGTCGCCACTAGCAAAGATTCTATCACCCAAAATTCGCTTATTCCACTTAACACAAGAAAACTCTACACAAATGTACACAAACCTCATTGATCCGACAAACAATAACCATCATCTATTAGACAAAACTAAAAGTGATCATTCTAACAAGATAATGAACAATTTGACAAAGATAACATCAACAATTTAACGATATATTCATGCATAAACAGATCAACATACAATTTCAAATCAAGTTTGTAACAACTATTCATCACGCACTCGATAATAATTCGTTTATCAAATCCAAAGGTAACGAAAATTACCTAAATGTTGAAATCTATGGAAACCATGATATGTTATTGAACCCAAGCAAGTGTGAACGATTGAAACCGAGCTACGAGGCAGAGATCACGAGCAGTAGTATGTCACGAACAGATGCCGGGCGCTCAGTACCGCAGGGGAAAAATTGAGAACAACCGCCACGCGACGAGGATAGAGGGACTTGGCAGAGGCGAGTGAATCCAAGCACCGACGCGGATGATAACGCTTTGCGCGATAAATTTCGGGTTCAAGCAATTTGCCAATGAACAAGATACACTATGCCGATAAGCATCCCATGTATGCATTGCCTCAATGTAACCAGATAAAGTTCCAGAAAATGGTATTGCCTCGGCAAGAATGAGGGCGACGTGAGGTGATAAGACCCAGTGAGTTGAGATGAAGGTGGAAAGGGATATGGCAGGACAAACAGGGTGGAGCCATTGAATGGAGATGGTGGTGGTTACGATGACAGAGAGAGAGAGCCGCGCTGATCACAAGTTGGTAAGAGCACCATGGATGAGTGTGCGTGAGATTGAGGGTAATGAAGGTCAAGAAAACAAACGAGGGTTGAGCTGGATATTTGAATGGAGGTAGCAGCTGGAAATGATGAGATGGTGGGAGCGACAGCCACGGAAGGGTTTCCGGAATGGGTAAGGCTACAAGGTTGGCAGAGGGTTAACGGGATGAAGAATGGAATAGATGGAGGGAACCGTGAAGGGTCGAGGAAACAGTTGTACATCGATACCGTGGAGGCGCGAGAGGCAATGAGGGAGAGATGAAGGGATTGAACGGGAGAGAGTGAAGGTGGGTTTACTGATGAAGGTGATGAATGTCATCAAGGGGATTGAGGTGGTATATGATGGTGAAGTCGAGCTCGGAATTTGTTTTGAGAGAAGATGAAGATGACAATGAGAGGAGTTGTTACGATGTGAACAGTTGAATAGAGGGGGGTATTAGTGGAAATGAGGAGATTTTCCATTATTAATTTGATCTCGATTTTTAACGGATCTCTCCTCTGTTTTCAATTTTTGGCCTCCTCTCAACAAGAATATGACACATATATATCCAATAAATTAGGTTTTCAATTTTGATAATGTCTAAATGCCCTTTATAAAATGGGCCTAAAAGTTGGTCTAGTAAAAATTTACAAGCTTAAAAATATTTTGTTTGATTTTTTAAGATAAAATTAGACATTTAAAATTACCAAAATGGTAAAAGTTCTGGATAATTATCCAAAAAAATAAATGAACCTATTAAAATAAATTACAGTGTATCAAACATTAAAGAAAAATTATCAAACATTTAAAATTGAAATAAAACGATAATAAAAATACCGATTTAAAACACTTACGTTAAAAACAAAATTTCAAATGTATCGAAAATTAGAGAGATCACATTTTCATGATCTACGGACACGAGATTCATAAAGTAAAGGAGTTAGAGGCTAAAGTTTGAAATATTTTCCCGCTAATTTTCCGCACAAAGGTCGAATCGCTTTTAGCACTGTTTGTAAAATCGAAATATTGATATCATCGACATATAATCAACTTAAAACAATACAATAAACATGTAAGGAGATAAAATGAACAAAGTGAAATATCTGGTATTTTATAATTATAAATGATGCGATAACATTTAAACTAACTTTTGGTCAATTAAAATAACGCAAAATGATGCTATGTAGTGAATGAATGATGCTAATGCCAATGACCTAATGGACGCGATGCGTGTGAATGCTAAGCCTAAGCCGATAAAGCGTAGATAGAGGGCAAATTTTGGGGTGCAATATGTTGGTATTTTTTCATTAATTTGTTGTCGAGCAATTGAAAATGTGCATAGGGGAATTTCAAATCCTTTATTTTATAGTGAATTTTGTTTCAAAAGACATCTTTCTAATGGTTTTGCAAACTTTTCTTCCAAATGATACCAAGGGCTCTAGTAAGGGAGGAGATTCATCTGCACGTGGTGCTGTTTTTATTTATAGTATAGTAATTAATTTTGCTTAAGATTTAGTTATCTTTGAAATTGGATTTGTTTTAGTTCACAATAGTTATACATGTTTTAATTTGTCCTAAGTGCTAAGTGAAGTGTGTTGTTGATCTTATTGATGATGACAATATTGAGTTATGGCGATAGCACATAAGTTTGGTAGACAACTTGAGCTATAATAATGCTTCATCATTTACATTTTGTATCCCAAGTAAATTTATACAAGAGTTTATGACATGTGTCTTATTTTATGAATAAGGAATTTATCAAACCATAGGAAGGACCTCATGGCAACCGGCCTCATGTTGACATCCATATTTTTATAGAAAAATGTTGATTATGTGTTTTTAGTAATTTGCTTTTTTAGTTTCATTTGATGTTACGGATCTGTGTGTGAATGATGCATAAATAAAAGGAGAGAGAATTTAAAAAGAAGCTATATGTGGATATAGAGAGGAAAAATAGAAGTATTGAATAAATGACACAAAAGTCCGATGATTAAGAAATTTTGTATTTTGAAAGTGGTGATATAAAATATATGAAGAGTTAGTAAATGTGGATGAAAAAATATAGATAATAAAGGAAATAAGTCCTTTGAAAATTGTTTACGCCAAATTTCAATCAAAATTTTATAACTTTTTTCTATTTTAAATACAAAAACCGAAAAGATACGAAACAATAGAAGTGTCATGATCCTTTTCTGTTATTACTAATAACAAAGATGCTTTATAATATCACCATGCCTTTGTTTATAAATTGTACATAATTATAAAATAATTTTTAGCATATTTAAAGAAATAACTATAGTACTATATAACTTGATTTTTATTGACCATTATATAAAATATCAATATATAATAAAGTGTTCTAAATTATATTTAATAAAATATATAGCATGTGTTATTCTTTTATTTTTATTTTTATTTTTCTTATTCGTATAGTGATTTTGCATGATTAATATGCATTAATAATAATTAATGGTGTAATAAAAATAAAAATAACATATTAGATTTGTTAAGGGAATGAAATTAAATATTTTGATCAATAATTTTATATCTACTTAGTATATAAAATTAGATGCTTGCAAGTTTGCCAAGTGTCACTCTCTCATGCATTCTATAATTTTTAATTCAAATATAAATGGAAAGTTTATCTTAATGTATTTCGCTTTTCTTTATTATATTTATTAATTGTTAAATCAATTAAAACTTTGGGTCATGGAAACTGCTCACGCTTAATTAATAAAAGATTCACATGGTTTTGAAAACTAACAAAAATTTCGTCTTTTGATTCCCGGCATAATAATATATATCCGGGAAGACCAAACAACCAACCGACTCACTGCCAAACCAATGAAAGCTTCTCATCCCCATTGAATCTCTCCTCTAAATTCTCCAATGTCCCACATTTTGAGTTTAATGTCATCAATCTAGGATTTACTCCTCTCCGATGTCTCCGATGCTAATCGTCCGTAAGATCAAGATCCACAAGTTTAATTGATATTGTTCGTGTTTTTTTCTTTAGTTTGTTTGGGCAATTGAAAATGTTGCAGATGGGGAATTTCAAACCTTTATTTTATAGTGAATTTTTTGTTTCATGTTGAAATCTTTCTAATGGTTTTGCAAACTTTCTTCCAAATGATACCAAGGGCTGGTGGAGATTCATCTGCTAAGAAAAATCTTCAGCAAGTTTCTAATCCACAGGTAAATAATATGCACGTGATGTAGTTTATATTTATAGTATAGTAATTAATTTTGCTTAAGATTTAGTTACCTTTGAAATTTGATTTGTTTTAGTTAACAATAGTTATACATGTTTTAATTTGTCTACATTGCATTTTGGATATAATTTTGTGTAGCTTCAACGCTAATTCATTTGAGACATTTTATTTGAACATGATCCATATCAGTTTAGCATAACATTTATTCATATTATAGTTCTAATTATATTTAGTTTTGATTTCCATATTCAGGAAAAGTAAAGATGATTGATGATGAAGCTTGGTTATAGCTTATCACTTGATTATATCTGATCCCAAATATGTACCTAATTAAATACTATAATTATTTTCTCATGTATTCGATGCACAATTTTGATGGACTAAATTTTGTTATATTCATGTATGGATGCACAAATGGATATCCAGAGGAAGAGAAATTCACTTTTTTCGTATTGTTGAGTGTTCAAGAAAGCTAATAAGTTAGCGATAGAAGTAGCTACTATTTAAAAAGAAATTGATAATATTACATAATATATGGTTATATGGTTTTATTGTCAGATGTAGATTTTGATTATTACAAAGCTTTTGGAGTTCTATATCTTATATCGGGTTATAACTATTTATTCTATAATATTTTTGCACTATAGGAGCCAAAGGATCCCCTTGATGGTTCTTCTAGATGGCAAATAGTTGGCCCTAAAGGTGAGATGTCACTTGTGTGCATTTTTATTGATGAGAATTTTTATTGTTGGTATTTTTTCTTTAATTTGTTGCGGGCAATTGAAAATGTTGTATGAGGAATTTCAAATTTTTATTTTATAGTGAATTTTTTGTTTCGATGCTGACATCTTTCTAATGGTTTTGCAAACTTTTTCTTCCAAATGATACCAAGGGTTCTAGTAAAGGAGGAGATTCATCTGCTAAGAAAAATCTTCAACAAATGTCTAATCCTCAAGTAAAAAATATACACATTAACTATGATTTTCTATTGCACGTGGTGCTTTTTTATTATAATATAGTAATTAATTTTGCTTAAGATTTACTTATCTTTGAAATTGGATTTGTTTTAGTTCACAATAGTTATACATGTTTTAATTTGTCCTAAGTGCTAAGTGAAGTGTGTTGTTGATCTTATTTTGTGTTATGGCGTATAGCACATAAGCTTGGTAGACAACTTGAGAGCTATCATAATGCTTGTATCCCAAAGAATAAATTTATACAAGAGTTTATGAGATGTGTGTTTATTTTATGGATAAGGGAATTTATCAAACCATAGGATGGACTTCATGCTAGGCAATCGGCCTCATGTTGACATCCATATTTTTATAGAAAAATGGTGATTATGTGTTTTTAGTACTGCTTAGTTTCATTTGATGTTATGGATTGTGTGTGAATGATGTAGATAAAAAAAAGGAGAGAGAATTTAAAAAGAAGCTATATGTGGATATAGAGAAAAATAGGAGTATTGAATAAATGACACAAAAGGCTGATGATTAAGAAATTTTGTATTTTGAAAGTGGCAAGATATAAAATATATGAAGAGTTAGTAAATGTGGATGAAAAAATATTGATAATAAAGGAAATAAGTCCTTTGAAAAATTGTTTACGTCAAATTTCAATCAAAAATTTTATAACTCTTTTTCTATTTTAAATACAAAACCAAAAGATATTAAAACATAGAAGTGTCATGATCCATTGCAATTTTAAGTGATCATGACTATTTGTATTTTTCTGTGTTACTACTAATAGCAAAGACAGTTTATAATATCACCATGCCTTTGTTTATAAATTGTACATAATTATAAAGTAATAACTATAGTACTATATAACTAGATTTTTTATTGACCATTACATAAAATATCAAAATATAATAAAGTGTTCTAAATTATATTTAATAAAATATATAGTATGTTATTCTTTTATTTTTATTTTTCTTTTCTTATTTTGATATAGTGTTTTTGCATGATTAATATGCATTAATAATAATTAATGGTGTAATAAAATAAAAATAACGTATTAGATTTGTTAAGGGAATGAAATTTAATATTAAGAAAAATTTACAATAAAATTTATAATTTAATTTAAATTATAATTGGAATTTACAAAATTGAATATTTAGTATAAATGAATGATTGATAAATAGAAATCTATTATTAAACACATCAAACATTTTATAAATATTTATTTTAAATCAATTACAAATTAATTTTGGAAACGTGATTGTAGGTTAAACTATCTTTTTGCAATTGAAATTAATTGAAAAAATTGATACATTTTAAACATTAATTTTACGGGATACATTTAAAATATTAAAGAATTAATTCAATTTTATTTTGGTTCTTAAAATATGTTTTAAATTAGAACATTATTTTTTTACCACTTTTATAATAATTAATCCAATCTATTAAATATGATTTCAATTAAACAAATAAATATTATATACTTAATGAAAATGATATTATGACATGATACAAGAAAAATAAAATTGATTTGAAAAAATGTTATCTTTTTATGATAAAATGTTAATATTTATATTGAATGATTGATACAAATATTTGTTTTTATTAAAATCATGAGACAATTATGATTGGTGAATACACAAATTTCTTATGAAAACAAAAATTTGTTATTCTTTTTATATTTTATATAATTTTAACCATCACTCTATTAGAAAAAGTTATGTATGCTATTAATAAAAGACATTTTATAATAAATTATAATCTTATTATAATCTTTTTTTTAATTATAATTAGTTTTCAAATATATATTTTTATTTAAAAATTTAACGCTTGCCTCGACAGGTCTAAAGACTACATTATTTAAATTAAATTTTATATGTTTACTATTAATAATCAAATATATTAAACAATATATTATCATTTTATCATTTTATATTAATAATCAAATAATTTAAGTAAATTTATTATTTTACATGTTTATATCCGCTGTCGCATGGGTCTAAAAACTAGTTCTCGTTAATATTCAATACTTTTATCAGAATTCATGTTCCTGTTAATGTTCAATATTTTGATCAATAACTTAATATTTTCGTTAATATTCAATATTTTGGTCACTAACTTGTGTTTCTCTAATGTTCAATATTTTGATTAATAACTTAATATCTTTGTTTATGTTCAATATTTTGATCAAGAGTTTCATGTTCTCTTAATATTCAATGTTTTGATCAACAACACTATGTTCCTGTAATATTCAATATTCTCGATTATTAACTTCACGCTTTCCATTAATATTAAATATTTTGATCAATAATTTTATATCTACTTAGTATATAAAATTAGATGAGTTTTGGCAAGTTTGCCAAGTGTCACTTTCATGCATTTTATAATTTTTAATTCACTATAAATGGAAAGTTTATCTTAATGTAATTGTTTTTCTTAATATATTTATTAATTAAGTTAAATCAATTAAAACTTTGGGTCATGGAAACGGTTCACGCTTAATTAATAAAAAATTCACATGGTTTTTGAAAACAAACAAAAATTTCAGATCTTTTGATTCCCGATGCATAATAATATATATCCGGGAAGACTAAACAACCAAACTGACTCACTTTCCAAAACCAATGAAAGCCTCGCCTCAATCGTAATTTCTCTCTTTCTAAATCCTTCAATGTCCCATGCTTTTTGAATTTAACAATACCAATCTAGGGTTTCCACTCCTCCTTCTCTCGATGGCTCCTAATGTTAATCGCTTGTAAGATCATGAATCACAAGTTTAATTGATTTTGTTTTATGCAAAACCAGATCAATTTCTTCTTCTTCATCTCTTCCATATCCATTTCAAAGTCGTCATGACGTTTCGCAAGAGGAGAAGCAAGACATGTTATAACCCAAGCAGAGAACATCATATTCGCCTTCCCATCATCATTTCACTACGCCACAATCGTGCATGTCACTATTTTGAGCACCGCAAATGAAATTTAATGCTTGTCACGACGCGGCCAAGACCACACAGACAAAGCCTTTACACCTTTCCAAAATGGGTCGTGCTTTCTTCTTCACTTTATTTCTCTTTGTTTTTGCAATCATTTTATCAATGATTTTCATTTTTATTTTAAAATTCAATAATCTACATTGCATTTTGATATAATTTTGTGTAGCTTCAATGCTAATTCATTTGAGACATTTTGTTTGAACATGATCCATATCGTTTAGCATAACATTTATTCATATTATATTTCTAATTATATTTAGTTTTGACTTCCATATTCAGGAAAAGAAAAAGATGATTGATGATGAAGCTTGTTTATACCTTATCACTTGATTATATTTGATCCCATATATGTACCAAATTAAATACTATAATTATTTTCTCTCATGTATTCTATGCACAAATTTGAGGGACTCCATTTTGTTAGATTCATGTATGGATGCACGAATGGATGTCCGGGTGAGGAAGAGAAATTCACTTTGATTATTACATAATATATGGTTATTTGGTTTTTTTTGTAAGATGCAACTTTTGATTATTACAAAGTTTTTGGAGTTCTATATCTTATATCTGGTTATAACTATTTATTCTATAATATTCTTGCACTATAGGAGGCAAAGGATCCCTTGATGGTTCTTCTAGATGGCGCATATGGCCCAAAAGGTGAGATGTCATGTGAGCATTTTTATTGATGGTAATTTTATTGTTCGTATTTTTTTCTTTTCGTTTGTTGCGGGCAATTGAAAATGTTTCGTATAGGAATTTCAAATCCTTTATTTTATAGTGAATTTTTGTTTCGCAATAAATCTTTCTATTGGTTTTGCAAACTTTCTTCCAAATGATACCAAGGCTGGTGGAGATTCATCGCTAAGAAAATCTTCAACAAGTTTCTAACTAAAAAATATGCACTTGATGTTGTTTATATTAATAGTATAGTAATTAATTTTGCTTAAGATTTACTTACCTTTGAAATTGGATTTGTTTTAGTTAACAATAGTTATACATGTTTTAATTTGTCTACATTGCATTTTGATATAATTTGTGTGGCTTCAACGCTAATTCATTTGAGACATTTTGTTTGAACATGATCCATATCGTTTAGCATAATATTTATTCATATTATATTTCTAATTATATTTAGTTTTGATTTCCATATTCAGAAAAGAAAAGATGATTGATGATGAAGCTTGGTTATAGCTTATCACTTCATTATATTCGATCCCAAATATGTACCTAATTAAATACTATAATTATTTTCTCATGTATTCGATGCACATTTTGATGGACTAAATTTTGTTATATTCATGTATGGATGCACGAATGGATATCCGGGAGGAAGAGAAATTCACTTTGTTCCTATTGTTGAGTGCTCAAGAAAGGTAATAAGTTAGCAATAGAAGTAGCTACTATTTAAAAGAAATTGATAATATTACATAATATATGCTTATATGGTTTTATTTGTCGATGATTTTGATTATTACAAAGCTTTTGGAGTTGTATGTCTTATATCGGGTTTTAACTATTTATTCTATAATATTCTTGCACTATAGGAGGCAAAGGATCCCTTGATGGTTCTTCTAGATGGCAAATAGTTTTGTGAGATGTCACTGTGCATTTTATTGATGAGAATTTTTATTGTTGGTATTTTTTTTTTAATTTGTTGTCGTGCAATTGAAAATGTTGCGTGATGGGGAATTTCAAATCCTTTATTTTAGAGTGAATTTTTGTTTCGATGCGACATCTTTCTAATGGTTTTGCAAACTTTTTCTTCCAAATGATACCAAGGGCTCTAGTAAGGGAGGAGATTCATCTCGCTAAGAAAATCTTCAACAAGCGTCTAATCCTCAAGTAAAAAATATACACATTAACTATGATTTTCTATTGCACGTGGTGCTGTTTTTATTTATAGTATAGTAATTAATTTTGCTTAACATTTACTTATCTTTGAAATTGGATTTGTTTTAGTTCACAATAGTTATACATGTTTTAATTTGTCCTCAGTGCTAAGTGAAGTTTGTTGGTATGACACTATTGAGTTATGGCGAGGCGATAAGTTTGGTAGACAATATTGATGTTATGGATTGTGTGTGAATGATGCAGATAAATAAAAAGGAGAGAGAATTTAAAAAGAAGCTATATGTGGATATAGAGAGGAAAAACAGGAGTATTGAATAAATGATACAAAAGGCTGATGATTAAGAAATTTTGTATTTTGAAAGTGGCAAGATATAAAATATATGAAGAGTTAGTAAATGTGGATGAAAAAATATTGATAATAAAGGAAATAAGTCCTTTGAAAAATTGTTCACGTCAAATTTCAATCAAAAATTTTATAACTCGTTTTCTATTTTAAATACAAAAACTGAAAAGATACGAAAATAATAGAAGTGTCATGATCCATTGCAATTTTAAGTGATCATGACTATTTGTATTTTTCTGTGTTACTACTAATAGCAAAGACAATTTATAATATCACCATTCCTTTGTTTATAAATTGTACATAATTATAAAGTAATTTTTTTAGCATATTTAAAGAAATAAATATAGTACTATATAACTTGATTTTTTATTGACCGTTACATAAAATATCAAAATATAATAAAGTGTTCTAAATTATATTTAATAAAATATATAGCATGTGTTATTCTTTTATTTTTATTTTTTCTTTTTCTTATTTTGATATAAGAGTGATTTTGCAGGATTAATATGCATTAATAATAATTAATGGTGTAATAAAAATAAAAATAACGATTAGATTTGTTAAGTTAAGGAATGAAATTAAATATTAAGAAAAAATTTACAATAAAATTTATAATTCTAATTAAAATTATAATTGGAAATTCTACAAAATTGAATATTTAGTATAAATGAATGATTGATAAATAGATATCTATTATTAAACACATCAAACATTTTTATAAATATTTATTATAAATCAATTACAAAGTAATTTTTGGAAACGTGATTGTAGGTTAAACTATCTTTTTGGCAACTGAAATTAATTGAAGAAAATTGGATACATTTTAAACATTAATTTTATGGAAACGCTTTAAAATATTAAAGAATTAATTCAATTTTTTTTGGTTCTTAAAATATGTTTTTAAATTAGAACATTATTTTTCTACCACTTTTATAATAATTAATCCAATCTATTAAATACGATTTCAATTAAACAAATAAATATTATATACTTAATGAAAATGATATTATGACATGATACAAGAAAAATAAAATTGATTTGAAAAATGTTATCTTTTTATGATAAAGTGTTAATATTTATATTAAATGATTGATACAAATATTTTTTTTTATTAAAAATCATGAGACAATTATGATTGGTGAATACACAAATTTCTTATGAAAACAAAAAATTTGTTATTTATATTTTATATAATTTTAACCATCACTCTATTAGAAAAAGTTATGTATGCTATTAATAAAAAGACATTTTATAATAAATTATAATCTTATTAAATCTTATTTTTAATTATAATTAGTTTAAAATATATATTTTATTTAAAAAATTTAACGCTTGTTCTCGTACTTGGGTCTAAAGACTACATTATTTAAATTAAATTTTATATGTATTATTATTAATCAAATATATTAAATAATATTTTATCATTTTATCATTTTATATTAAAATCAAATAATTTAAGGAAATTTATTATTTTACACATGTTTATCCTGCCTCGCACGGTCTAAAAACTAGTTCTCATTAATATTCAATACTTTTATCGTAACTTCATGTCTCTGTTAATGTTCAATATTTTGATCAATAACTTAATATTTTCGTTAATATTCAATATTTTGGTCACTAACTTGTGTTTCTCGTTAATGTTCAATATTTTTATTAATAACTTAATATCTTTGTTTATGTTCAATATTTTAATCAAGATTTCATGTTTCTCGTTAATATTCAATGTTTTGATCAACAACATTATGTTCCTGCTAATATTCAATATTCGATTATTAACTTCACGCTTCCATTAATATTAAATATTTTGATCAACAATTTTATATCTACTTAGTATATAAAATTAGATGAGTTTTAAAGTTCCAAGTGTCACTCTCTCATGCATTCTATAATTTTTAATTCAATATAAATGGAAAGTTTATCTTAATGTATTTCGCTTTTATTATATTTATTAATTAAGTTAAATCAATTAAAACTTTGGGTCATGGAAACGGTTCACGCTTAATTAATAATGATTCACATGGTTTTGAAAAAACAAAAATTTCGATCTTTTGATTCTGATGCATAATAATATATATCCGGGAAGACCAAACAACCAACGACTACTTGCAAAACCAATGAAAGCTTCTCCCCCATCACCGTAATTTCTCTCCCCTAAATTCTCCAATATCCCACATTTTTGAATTTAACAAATCATCAATCTATGAATTTATTCTTTTCATCTCTTCCATATCCATTTCGTCTCCGCTGACAAGGAGAAGCAAAGACGATTATAACTTCAAGGTGAGAACATCATATTGGCCTCACCATCTACTTCTTCACTACGGCCACCATCCGTGCATGTCACTATTCGAGCACCGCGAATCAAATCTAATGTCACGACGCTGCCTAGTAATTACCTCGACAAAGCCTCCGACGACACTACTTTCCCAAACGGGTCGTCCTTTCTTCGCTTTCACTTTATTTATTTGTTTTGCAATCATTTTATCAATGATTTTTCATTTTTATTTTAAAATTCAATAATCTACATTGCATTTTGATATAATTTGTGTAGCTTCAACGCTAATTCATTTGAGACATTTTGTTTGAACATGATCCATATCGTTTAGCATAACATTTATTCATATTATATTTCTAATTATATTTAGTTTTGATTTCCATATTCAGAAAAGAAAAAGATGATTGATGATGAAGTTATACCTTATCACTTGATTATATCCGATCCCAAATATGTACCTAATTAAATACTATAATTATTTTCTCTCATGTATTCTATGCACAAATTTGAGGGACCCAATTTTGTTAGATTCTGTATAGATGCACGAATGGTCATTCGGTGAGGAAGAGAAATTCACTTTGTTTGATAATATTACATAATATATGGTTATATGGTTTTCTTGTTGATTTAACTTTGATTATTACAAAGCTTTTGGAATTCTATATCTTATATCCGGTTATAACTATTTATTCTATAATATTCTTGCACTATAGGAGGCAAATGATCCCCTGATGGTTCTTCTAGATGGCAACAATTGGCCCTAAAGGTGAGATGTCAATGTGTGTATTTTATTGATGGTAATTTTATTGTTGGTATTTTTTCTTTAATTTGTTGTCAGCAATTGAAAATGTTGCGATGGGGAATTTGAAATACTTTATTTTATAGTGAATTTTGTTTCTTGGCTGAAATCTTTCTAATGGTTTTGCAAACTTTTTCTTCCAAATGATACTGGGTGGAGATTCATCTCGCTAAGAAAATTCAACAAGTTTCTAATCCACAGTATAAAAATATGCATGTGATCTGCTTATATTTATAGTAATTAATTTTGCTTAAGATTTACTATAATTTTGTGTAGCTTCAACGCTAATTCATCTCGAGACATTTTGTATGAACATGATCCATATCGTTTAGCATAACATTTATTCATATTATATTTCTAATTATATTTAGTTTTGATTTCCATATTCAGGAAAAGAAAAAGATGATTGATGATGATGCTTGGTTATAGCTTACCACTTGATTATATGTGATCCCAAATATGTACCTAATTAAATACTATAATTATTTTCTCTCATGTATTCGATGCACAATTTTGATGGACTAAATTTTGTTATATTCCTGTATGGATGCACGAATGGATATCTGGGTGAGGAAGAGAAATTCACTTTGTTGGTATTGTTGAGTTTATATGGTTTTATTGTCAGATGCAGATTTTGATTATTACAAAGCTTTTGGAGTTCTATATCTTATATCGGGTTATAATTATTTATTCTATAATATTCTTGCATTATAGGAGGAGGATCCCTTGATGGTTCTTCTACATGGAAAACAATGCCTCAAGGTGATATGTCACTTGTGTGCATTTTATTGATGAGAATTTTATTGTTGGTATTTTTTCATTAATTTGTTGTCGAGCAATTGAAAATGTTGCGATGGGGAATTTCAAACCTTTATTTTATAGTGAATTTTTGTTTTGCAAGTACATCTTTCTAATGGTTTTGCAAACTTTTTCTTCCAAATGATACCAAGGGCTCTAGTAAGAGGAGATTCATCTCAAGACGGTGCTGCTTTTTATTTATAGTATAGTAATTAATTTTGCTTAAGATTTAGTTATCTTTGAAATTGGATTTGTTTTAGTTCACAATAGTTATACATGTTTTAATTTGTCCTAAGTGCTAAGTGAAGTGTGTTGTTGATCTTATTGATGATGACAATATTGAGTTATGGCGATAGCACATAAGTTTGGTAGACAACTTGAGAGCTATAATAATGCTTCATCATTTACATTTTGTATCCCAAGAAGTAAATTTATACAAGAGTTTATGACATGTGTCTTTATTTTATGAATAAGGAATTTATCAAACCATAGGAAGGACCTCATGGCAATCGCCCTCATGTTGACATCCATATTTTTATAGAAAAAATGTTGATTATGTTTTTAGTAATTCTGTTTTTAGTTTCATTTGATGTTATGGATGTGTGAATGATGCAGATAAATAAAAAGGAGAGAGAATTTAAAAGAAGCTATATGTGGATATAGAGAGGAAAATAGAAGTATTGAATAAATGACACAAAAGTCTGATGATTAAGAAATTTTGTATTTTGAAAGTGGCAAGATATAAAATATATCAAGAGTTAGTAAATGTGGATGAAATAATATAGATAATAAAGGAAATAAGTCCTTTGAAAATTGTTTACGCAAATTTTAAATACAAAATCGAAGATACTTAAAACAATAAGTGTCATGATCCTTTTCTGTGTTATTACTAATAACAAAGATGTTTATAATATCACCATGCCTTTGTTTATAAATTGTACATAATTATAAAATAATTTTTTAGCATATTTAAAGAAATAACTATAGTACTATAACTTGATTTTTTATTGACCATTATATAAAATATCAATATATAATAAAGTGTTCTAAATTATATTTAATAAAATATATAGCATGTGTTATTTTATTTTCATTTTTTATTTTCTTATTCGTATAAGAGTGATTTTGCATGATTAATATGCATTAATAATAATTGATGGTGTAATAAAAATAAAAATAACATATTAGATTTGTTAAGGGAATGAAATTAAATATTTTGATCAATAATTTTATATCTACAGTATATAAAATTAGGATGAAGGCAAGTTTGCCAAGTGTCTCTCATGCATTCTATAATTTTAATTCACTATAAATGGAAAGTTTTTCTAATGTATTTCGCTTTTCTTTATTATATTTATTAATTGTTAAATCAATTAAAACTTGGGTCATGGAAACGGCTCACTAATTAATAACAGATTCATGGTTTTGAAACAAACAAAAATTTCGTATCTTTGATTCCGATGCATAATAATATATATGGGAACTAAACAACCAAACTCACTCACTACAAACCAATGAAAGTCTTCCTAATCAGAATTTTCTCTCCTCTAAATTCTCCAATGTCCCACATTTTTTGAATTTAACAGTCATCAATCTATGAATTTATTCTTTTTCATCTCTTCCATATCCATTTCGAAGTCTCCGTTGACGTTTCGCAAGAGGAGAAGCAGCACGTATTATCACTCGGAAGTAGAGAACATCATATTCACCTTCCCGCCCGATCTATTTACTACGGCCACCATCTCAGGCATGTCACTATTCTCGAGCAACCGCTAACTGAAATCTAATGCCCGCCACGACGCTGTCCAAGAATTACTCCGCACAAAGCCTCCGACGACACTACTTTCCGAAATGGGTCGTCCTTTCTTCGCTCACTTTATTTCTATTTGTTTTTGCAATCATTTTATCATTGATTTTTGATTTTTATTTTAAAATTCAATAATCTACATTGCATTTTGATATAATTTGTGTAGCTTCAACGCTAATTCATTTGAGACATTTTGTTTGAACATGATCCATATCGCTTAGCATAACATTTATTCATATTATATTTCTAATTATATTTAGTTTTGATTTATATCGTGAAAAAAGAAAAGATGATTGATGATGAAGTTTGGTTATAACTTATCACTTAATTATATCCGATCCCAAATATGTACCTAATTAAATACTATCATTATTTTCACTCATGTATTCTATGCACAAATTGAGGGACCCAATTTTGTTAGATTCAGTATAGATGCACGAATGGTCATTCCATGTAGGAAGAGAAATTCACTTTTTTTGATAATATTACATAATATATGGTTATATGGTTTTCTCGACGCAACTTTGATTATTACAAAGCTTTTGGAATTCTATATCTTATATCCGGTTATAACTATTTATTCTATAATATTCTTGCACTATAGGAGGCAAAGGATCCCTTGATGGTTCTTCTAGATGGCAACAAATGGTCTTAAAGGTGAGATGTCACTGTGTATTTTTATTGATGGTAATTTTTATTGTTGGTATTTTTTCTTTAATTTGTTGTCGGGCAATTGAAAATGTTGCATGGGAATTTCAAACTTTGTTTTATAGTGAATTTTGTTTTGGCTTGATATCTTTCTAATGGTTTTGCAATCTTTTCTTCCAAATGATACCAAGGGCTCGTAAGGGTGGAGATTCATCTCGCTAGAAAAATCTTCAACAAGTTTCTAATCCATGTATAAAAATATGCATGATCTTATATTTATAGTATAGTAATTAATTTTGCTTAAGATTTACTATAATTTTGTAGCTTCAACGCTAATTCATCGAGACATTTTGTTTGAACATGATCCATATGGTTTAGCATAACATTTATTCATATTATATTTAATTATATTTAGTTTTGATTTCCATATTCGTGAAAAGAAAAGATGATTGATAATGATGCTTGTTATAGCTTATCACTTGATTATATGTGATCCCAATATGTACCTAATTAAATACTATAATTATTTTCTCTCATGTATTCGATGCACAATTTTGATGGACTAAATTTTGTTATATTCCGTATGGATGCACGAATGGATATCCGTGAGGAAGAGAAATTCACTTTATTGGTATTGTCGAGTTTATATGGTTTTATTGTCGATGCATTTTGATTATTACATAAAGCTTTTGGAGTCTCCCGATATTATTATTTATTCTATAAGATTCATTAATTTATCAATGCACGCAAACCCTGTTAACTTTGTCTCATATGAGGATCCATCCACTGCCCTTGTTCTGCAAGACCTGTTAGTTGGGCATTTAATTGATTGAGTATTATATATAAACAGAATTTTATCCATATAAAATGTTGAGAGGGAATCAAAATTTTATATATATATAAAAATTGATATTAAGAAATAAAACAATATATAATTTATTTAAAATCAAAACACAAACAACATGATCCATTTAATAATTATATAATTGATTTAATATATATTTTATTTATTAAAATAGATCAATAATGTTCATCAAATTAGAATTCATAATGATAATTAACTAATAATATATCAAGATGAAACAACAATTACCGTCCAATGCTATACAACGCTTAGATTATAATTAATGATCTGTTAAATTATAATCATTGTACATTTATTCATTGATTTTATTTATACTAATGATTATATATTTATTTATATCCACATTAAAAAGATTGTTCTCAATGAGACCACAGAAACCATATATAACCTGATTAACTGTAATTTGTTAGAGATGTCATTGACAATATTTTTTCAATCAAATGGGAATTTTCAAACTTTTGTTTTTATAGTGAATTTTGTTTCGGTTTATATCTTTTCTAATGTTTTGGAAATCTTTTTCTTCCAAATGATACCAAGGGCTCGTATGAAATTTAGATTCATCCGCTAAGAAAATCTTTCAACAAGTTTCTAAATACGGATAAAAATATGCATGCGAATGCTTATATTTATAGTATAGTACTAATTTTGCTTAAGATTTACTATATTTTTGTGTAGCTTCAACGCTAATTATTTGAGACATTTTGTTCGAATATTATCCATATCGCTTAGCATAACATTTATTCAGTTATATTTCTAATTATATTTAGTTTTGATTTCCATATTCGTGGAAAGAAAAAAGTATTATTTGATGTTGCTTGAATTTATAACTTATCACTTGATTATATGTGATCCCAAATATGTACCTAATTAAATACTATAATTATTTTCTTTTCTTTCATTATAGATGCACAATTTTGATGGACTAAATTTTGTTATATGCTTGTATGGATGCACGAATGGATATCCATAGAAGAAAATTACTTTTGTTAGGAATGAATTTATATGGTTTTATTGTCAATGCGTTATTCCGAATATTACAAAAGCTTTTGGAGTTCTATATCTTATATCCAAGTTATAATTATTTATTCTATAATATTCTTTGCATTATAGAGTGCAAGGATCCCTCGATGGTTCTTCTAGATTCTAAACAAGCTATTCCTTAAGGTGAGATGTCACTTGTGTGCATTTTTATTGATGAGAATTTTATTGTTGGTATTTTTTCATTAATTTATGGTTGTCGAGCAATCAAAATGTCATAGTATTGGGAATTTCAAATCCTTTATTTTAGTGAATTTTTGTTTCCTAAGGCATATCTTTCTAATGGTTTTGCAACTTTTTCTTCCAAATGATACCATCTATTTTTAGTAATGGAGGAGATTCATTCAGAAATTTCCCACCAATCTAGGTTTCCCACTCCTCTCTTCCCGATGTCTCCCATGTTAATCGTACTTAAGATCATGATCTCACAGTTAAATTGATTTTGTTTTATGCAAATCGTATGAATTTCTTCTTCTTCATCTCTTCCATATCCATTTCAAAGTCGCTGCTGACGCCGCAAGAGGAGAAAAGCTGAATGTTATAACTCAAGCAGAACATCATACTGCCACCGCTACCGATCTACTCACCACGGCCACCATCCGCCCATGTCACTATTCGAACACCGCGAATCTAAAAATTTAAACCTCGTCACGACAAGGCCCAAGAATTTTCCGCACTGCCTCCGACACGATACTCCTTTCCAAAACGGGTCATTCTTTCTTCGCTCACTTTATTTCTCTTTGTTTTTGCAATCATTTTATCAATGATTTTCCTTTATTTTAAAATTCAATAATCTACATTGCATTTTTGATATAATTTGTGTAGCCAACGCTAATTCATTTGAGACATTTTGTTTGAACATGATCCATATCGCTTTAGCATAACATTTATTCATATTATATTTCTAATTATATTTAGTTTTGATTTGCTATTCAGAAAGAAAAGATGATTGATGATGAAGTCTATAATTTTATCACTTGATTATATCGATCCCAAATATGTACCTAATTAAATACTATAATTATTTTCTCATGTATTCTATGCACAAATTTGAGGGACTCCATTTTGTTAGATTCATGTATGGATGCACGAATGGATGTCCCGTGAAGAAGAGAAATTCACTTTGTTTGTATTCTGAGGCCCAAGAAAGCTAATAAGTTAAATATTAGCTACTATTTAATGCAATTGATAATATTACATAATATGGTTATATGGTTTTCTGTGGACAGAACTTTTGATTATTACAAAGCTTTTGAATTCTATATCTTATATCTAGTTATAACTATTTATTCTATAATATTCTTGCACTATAGGAGGCAAAGGATCCTTAATGGTTCTTCTAGATGGAAAACATGGAGATGCCAACCGTGTGTATTTTTATTGATGGTAATTTTTATTGTTGGTATTTTTTCTTTAATTTGTTGCGGGCAATTGAAAATGTTGCATGGGGAATTTCAAACTTTATTTTATAGTGAATTTTTGTTTCTGTGGCTAACATCTTTCTAATGGTTTTGCAAACTTTTTCTTCCAAATGATACCAAGGACTCTAGTGGTGGAGATTTATCCGCTAAGAAAAATCTTCAACAAGTTTCTAATCCTCGGTAAAATTAATTTTGCTTAAGATTTACATATCTTTAAAACTTGATTTGTTTTAGTTAACAGTTATACATGTTTTAATTTGTCCTAAGCGCTTAAGTGAAGTGTTGTTGATCTTATTGATGATGAAAATATGAATCAGGCGATAAGGCGTGATAAATGTGATAAACTTGGTAGACAACTTGAGAGAGCTATCATAATGTCATTTAAATTTTGTATAGGCAATTTATCAAGCTATAGGATGGACCTCATGCTAGCAATCGATTCCTATGTTGACATCCATATTTTTTCATAGAAAAATGGTGATTATGTGTTTTTAGTAATTGCTTTTTAGTTTCATTTGATGTTATGGATTGTAGTGAATGATGTAGATATATAAATGGTGGAGAAAGAATTTAAAATGAAGCTATATGTGGATATATGACACAATGGCGGATGATTATAGAAATTTTGAATTTTGAAAGTGGCAAGATATAAAATATATGAAGAGTTAGTAAACTGATGAGAAAATATTGATCATAAAGGAAATTAGTCCTTGGAAAATTGTTCGTGTCATTTGATTACTCTATTTGAATACCTGACATGGATGTCTCAAGCTCAAGAAATTGGTATTGGTGTGTTTTTAGTTAGAAATTTTAATCAAAATTTTATAACTCTTTTTCATTTTAAATACAAAACCGAAGTTACCAAAACAATGTGTCATGATCCATTGGAATTTTTAGTGATCATGACTATTTGTATTTTTCTGTGTCACTACTAATAGCAAAGACAATTTATAATATCACCACGCCTTTGTTTATAAATTTTACATAATTATAAAATAATTTTTTTAGCATAAAAAATTGTATTCCGTGTCTCGCATATTTAAAGAAATAACTATAGTACTATATAACTTGATTTTTAATTGACCATTACATAAAATATCAAAATATAATAAAGTGTTCTTAATTATATTTAATAAAATATATAGCATGTGTTATTCTTTATTTTTATTTTTCTTTTACTTATTTTGATATAAGATTTTGCATGATTAATATGCATTAATATAATTAATGTGTAACAAAAAAAAATAACGAGGATTTGTTAAGGGAATGAAATTAAATGTTAAGAAAAATTTATAATAAATTTATAATTTAATTTAAATTATAATTGGAAATTCTACAAAATTGAAAATTTAGTATAAATGAATGATTGATAAATAGAAATCTATTATTAAACACATCAAACATTTTTATAAATATTTATTATAAATCAATTACAAAGTAATTTTGAAACGTGATTGTAGGTTAAACTATCTTTTGCAATTGAAATTAATTGAAAAATATTAGATACATTTAAACATTAATTTTACGGATACATTTAAAATATTAAAGAATTAATTCAATTTTATTTTGGTTCTTAAAATATGTTTTTAAATTATAACGTTATTTTTTCTACCACTTTATAATAATTAATCCAATCTATTAAATATGATTTCAATTAAACAAATAAATATTATATACTTAATGAAAAATGATATTACATGATACAAGAAAAATAAAATTGATTTGAAAAAAATGTTATCTTTTTATGATAAAATGTTAAATATTTATATTAAATGATTGATACAAATATTTATTTTTATTAAAATCATGAGACAATTATGATTGGTGAATACACAAATTTCTTATGAAAACAAAAATTTGTTATTCTTTTTTATTTATATAATTTTTAACCATCACTCTATTAGAAAACGTTATGTATACTATTAATAAAAAGACATTTTATAATAAATTATAATCTTATTATAGTCTTATTTTTTAATTATAATTAGTTTTAAAATATATATTTTTATTTTAAAAAAAATTTAACTCGTGCCTCGCACGGGTCTAAACACTAAATTATTTAAATTAAATTTTATATGTTTACTATTAATAATCAAATATATTTAACAATATATTAACTTTTTAATTAATTTATTAGGGAAGTTAAATCAATTAAACCTTTGGGTCATGGGAACGATTCACGCTAATTAATAATTGATCACATGGTTTTGGAAACAAACAAAATTTCACATCTTTGATTGTCGATGAATAATAAAATATATTTTGGAAGAACAAACCAAACTCGACTCATTTGCCAAAAGCAATGGAAGTTTCTCAATCCCACTGATTAATTCTCTCTTCTAAATTCTCCAATGTCCACATTTTTGAATTTAACTACCAATCTAGATTTCCCTTCCTTCTCCGATGTTCCCCGATGCTAATCGCGCTTCTGTAAGATCATGATCCACAAGTTTAATTGATTTTGTTTTGTGCAAAACTGTATGAATTTATTCTTTTCATCTCTTCCATATCCATTTCAAAGTGTTCATTGACGTCATAAAGAGGAGAAGCACATATATTATAACCCTGCGTGAGAACATCATATTCACCTTCCCCAAGACGATCTACTTCACTATGGCCACCATCCGTGCATGTCACTATTCGAGCACCACAATCAAATCTAATGCCCGCCACGACGCTTCAAAGAATTAGTCAAGACAAAGCCTCCGACTATTAATTCTCCAAAACGTCGTCCTTTCTTCGCCACTTTATTTCTATTTGTTTTTGCAATCATTTTATCAATGATTTTCATTTTATTTAAAATTCAATAATCTACATTGCATTTTGATATAATTTTGTGTAGCTTCAACGCTAATTCATTTGAGAAATTTCGTTTGAACATGATCCATAATGTTTATCATAACATTTATTCATATTATATTTCTAATTATATTTAGTTTTGATTTTATTCGTGAAAAGAAAAGATGATTGATGATGAAGTCAAGTTATAGGTTATCACTTGATTATATCTCGATCCCAATATGTACCTAATTAAATACTTTAATTATTTTCTCTCATGTATTCTATGCAACCAATTTGATGGATCAATTTTGTTAGATTCAGTATGGATTGCATTAATGGTTGTCCCGGTGAGGAAGAGAAATTCACTTTGTTCGATTTCGAGTGCTCAAGAAAGCTAATAAGTTAGCGATAGAAGTAGCTACTATTTAAAAATCAATGGATAATATTATATATATATGGTTATATGGTTTTCTTGTCGATGCATCTTTTGTTTATTACAAAGCTTTTGAATTCTATATCTTATATCTAGTGATAACTATTTATTCTATAATATTTTGCACTATAGGAGGCAAAGGATCCCTTGATGTTCTAGATGGCAAACAGTGGGTCTCTAAAGGTGAGATGCATGGTGTGTATTTTTATTGATGGTAATTTTTATTGTTGGTATTTTTTTCTTTAATTTGTTGTCGCAATTGAAAAATGTTGCATGGGAATTTCAAACTTTATTTTATAGTGAATTTTTTGTTTTGGCATGATATCTTCTAATGGTTTTAAATTTTCTTCCAAATGATACCAAGGGCTCTAGTGAGATTCATCTCTAAGAAAAATCTTCAACAAGTTTCTAATCCTTAGGTAAAAAATATACAAATTTACTTTGATTTTCAGACGATGTTGTTTTTATTTATAGTATAGTAATTAATTTTGCTTAGGATTTACTTATCTTTGAAATTGGATTTGTTTTTAGTTAACAATAGTTATTCATGTTTTAATTTGTCCTAGTTATTCATGTTTTAATTTGTCCTGCGCTAAGTGAAGTGTTGTTGATCTTATTGATGACACAATATTGAGTCATGCGTGATAGCACATAAGCTTGGTAGACAACTTGAGAGCTATCATTATGCTTCATCATTTACATTTTGTATCCCAAAGAAGTAAGTTTATACAAGAGTTTATGACATGTGTGTTTATTTTGTGAATAAGGCAATTTATCAAACCATAGATGGACCTCATGCTAGGAAATTAGTTCCTCACGTTGACATCCATATTTTTCATAGAAAAAAATGGTGATTAAGTGTTTTTAGTAATTTTGTTTTATTTAAGTTTCATTTGATGTTATTGATCAGGTGTGAATGATGCAGATAATAAAAAGGAGAGAGAATTTAAAAAGAAGCTATATGTGGATATAGAGAGGAAAATAGGAGTATTGAATAAATAACACAAAAGTCATGATTAAGAAATTTTGTATTTTGAAAGTGGCAAGATATAAAATATAAGAAGAGTTAGTAAATCTGGATGAACAAATATTGATAATAAAGAAAATAAGTCTTTTGGAAAATTGTTTACGTCATTTGATTACTCATTTGAATACTGATTATGGAAGTCTCAAACTCAAGAAATTGGTATTGGTATGTTTCTTAGAAGTGTCATAATCCATTGCAATTTTTAATGATCATGACTATTTGTGTTTTTTGTGTTACTACTAATAGCAAAAACAATTTATGATAATATCACCATGCCTTTTAAAATAATTTTTTTACTATAAAAAATTGAATCCCATGTCTCGCATATTTAAAGAAATAACTATAGTACTATATATCTTTTTGTTTTGTTGACCATTACATAAAATATCAAAATATAGTAAAGTGTTTGTTATTATTTATAAAATATATAGAATGGATTATTCTTTTATTTTCTTTTTCTCTTTTCAATATAAAAGTGATTTTGCATGATTAATATGCATTAATAATAATTAATGGTGAAATAAACATAAAAATCACGTATTAGATTTGTTAAGGGAATGAAATTAAACATTAACAAAAAAGTTACAATAAAATTTATAATTCTAATTTACATTATAATTGGAAATTTTACAAAATTGAAATTTATTAAATGCATCAAACATTTTTAGAAATAATTAAACGCATCAAAACCTTTCGAAACACTCCTTTCCAAAACAATTCAAGCCACTTTATTTCTTTTGTTTTGCAATCATTTTATCAATGATTTTCATTTTTATTTAAAATTCAATAATCTACATTGCATTTTGGATATAATTTTG
>CM038795.1:44145763-44190931 GCA_021764765.1 Vicia sativa
TAAAATTGTGCATACAATACATGAGAAAAATAATTATAGTATTTAATTAGGTACATATTTGGGATCGCATATAATCAAGTGATAAAATATAACTTGAGCATCAACATCAATCATCTTTTCTTTCCCCCAATATTAAATCAAAACTAAATATATTAGAAATAATATGAATAAATGTTATGCTAAGCGATATGGATCATGTTCAAACAAATGTCTCGGATGAATTAGCGTTGAGCTACACAAAAATATAGTAAATCTTAAAGCAAAATTAAATTATCTCTTTATAAATATAAGCGAGATCGCGTACATGTATTTTTTATACATGGATTAGAAACTTGTTGAAGATTTTTCTTAGCGGATGAATCTCATACTTACGAGGAGCCCCATGGTATCATTTGGAAAAAAGATTGCCAAAACCATTAGAAAGATATCGACCACCCAAAACAAAATTCACTATAAAACAAAGTTTGAAATTCCCACAATCTGACATTTTCAATTGCGGAACAACAATTAAAGAAAAAATACCAACAATAAAATTACATCAATAAAAATACACACAGGTGACATCTCACCTTATGCAAGGGCCCAATTTGTTTTGCCATCTAGAAGAACCATCAGGGATCCTTTTGCCTCCTATAGTGCAAGAATATTATAGAATAAATAGTTATAACTGATATAAGATATAGAATTCAGCTTTGTAATAATCAAAGTTGAAATAAAGCCCAGAAAACCATATAACCATATATTATGTCACATATTGTATCAAACAAAAATTGAATTTCTCTTCCCTACTTGGAATGACCCATTCGTGCATCATACTGAATGCAACAAAATTGGAATCCACTCAAATTTGTGCATAGAATACATGAGAGAAAATAATTATAGTATTTAATTAGGTACATATTTGGGATCGAGATATAATCAAGTGATAGGTATAACCAAACTTCATCATGAATCATCTTTTTCACGAATAGGAAATCAAAACTAAATATAATTAGAAATATAATATGAATAAATGTTATCTTTAATGATGGATCATATTCAAACAAAAATGTCTCAAAGAATGAATTAATGTTGACTACACAAAATTATATCAAAATGCAATGTAGATAATTGAATTTTAAAATAAAAATGAAAATCATTGATAAAATGATTGCAAAAACAAATAGAAATAAAGTGAAGCGAAGAAAGAATGACCCGTTTGGAAAGGAGTGTCTGGCCAGGAGGCTTATAAGGTATTCTTTGGGCCCAGCGTCGTGACCGCATTAGATTTGAGGTCGCTGATTACTCGAGAATAGTGACATGGACGGATGGTGGCCGTGGTAAATAGATCGAGGCGGGAAGGCTGAATGGTATTCTCTGCTTAGAGGTTATAATCGTCTTTAACTTCTCCTCACAATGACACGTCAGCGGAGTTTGAAATGGATATGGAAGAGATGAAAAGAATAAATTCATCTGATTTTGCACAAAACAAAATCAATTAAACTGTGGATCTTAGTACTGGGGCATTGTCCGGGAGACATCGGAGGAGGTAAATCCTAGATTGATGTCATTAAATTCAAAAATGTGGGACGTTAGATTGAGAGGAGAGTGAGAAGCTTTCATTGGTTTTGGCAAGTGATCGGTTTGGTTGTTTGGTCTTCCCCGGATATATATTATGCATCGAGAATCAAATCAGGGGTACATTTGTTTTCAAAACCATGTGAATCATTATTAATTAAGCGTGACAGTTCCATGATTAAAGTTTCAGTGGTTAACTTAATTAATAAATATAATAAGAAAAGCGAAATACATTAAGATAAACTTTCCATTTATAATGAATTAAAAATTATAGAATGCATGGAAGTGACACTTGGCAAACTTGCAAAACTCATCCTAATTTTATATACTAAGTAGATATAAAATTATTGATCAAAATATTTAATTTCATTCCTTAACAAATCTAATATGTTATTTTTTATTTTTTATTACACCATTAATTATTATTAATGCATATTAATCATGCAAAATCTTATACCGAATAAGAAAATAAAAATAAAAATAAAGAATAACACATGCTATATATTTATTAAAAATAATTTAGAACACTTTATTATATATTGATATTTTATATAATGGTCAATAAAAATCAAGTTATATAGTACTATAGTTATTTCTTTAAATATTAAAAAATTATTTTATAATTATGTACAATTTATAAACAAAGGCATGGTGATATTATAAACTGTCTTTGTTATTAGTATGTTTACTGAAAGGATCATGACACTTATTGTTTAAGTATATTTTGATTTTTATTTAAAATAGAAAAGAGTTATATAATTTTTATTGAAATTTGGCGTAAACAATTTTTCAAAGGACTTATTTCCTATTATCTATATTTTTCATCACATTTACTAACTCTTCATATATTTTATATCTTGCCACTTTCAAAATACTAAATTTCTTAATCATAGGACTTTTGTGTCATTTATTCAATACTTCTATTTTCCTCTCTATATCCACATATAGCTTCTTTTAAATTCTCTCTCCTTTATATCTGCATCATTCACACGATCCATAACATCAAATGAAACTAAAAAGCAATTACTAAAACATAATCAACATTTTCTATAAAAATATGGATGTCAACATGAGGCCCGGTGCCATGAGGTCCTTATGGTTTGATAAATTCCCTTATTCATAAAATAAACACACATGTCATAAACTGTATAAATTTACTTCTGGGATACAAAATGTAAATGATGAAGCATTATTATAGCTCTCAAGTTGTCTACCAAGCTTATGTGGTATCATATAACTCAATGTGTCATCATCAATAAGATCAACAACACACCAGCAGCATAGGACAAATTAAAACATGTATAACTATTGTGAACTAAAACAAATCCAATTTCAAAGATAACTAAATCTTAAGCAAAATTAATTACTATACAATAAATAAAAAGCACACCGCGTGCGGATGAATCTCTTCCTACTAGAGCCCTTGGTATCATTTGGAAGAAAAAGTTTGCAAAACCATTAGAAAGATATCTGCCTTGAAACAAAAATTCACTATAAAATAAAGGATTTGAAATTCCCCCATCTGCAACATTTTCAATTGCTCGACAACAAATTAATGAAAAAAATACCAACAATAAAAATTCTCATCAATAAAAATGCACACAAGTGACATCTCACCTTCATGGCCAACTGTTTGCCATCTAGAAGAACCATCAAGGGGATCAATTGCCTCCTATAATGCAAGAATATTATAGAATAAATAATTATAACCCGATATAAGATATAGAACTCCAAAAGCTTTGTAATAATCAAAATCTGCATCTGACAATAAAACCATATAAACTCAACAATACCAATAAGTGAATTTCTCTTCCTCACTTTGAGATATCCATTCGTGCATCCATACGGAATATAACAAAATTTAGTCCATCAAAATTGTGCATCGAATACATGAGAGAAAATAATTATAGTATTTAATTAGGTACATATTTGGGATCACATATAATCAAGTGATAAGCTATAACCAAGCATCATTATCAATCATCTTTTCTTTTCACGAATATAAATCAAAACTAAATATAATTAGAAATATAATATGAATAAATGTTATGCTAATTGATATGGATCATGTTCAAACAAAATGTCTCGGATGAATTAAGCGTTAAGCTACAAAATTATAGTAAATCTTAAGCAAAATTAATTACTATACTATAAATATAAACAGATCACATGCATATTTTTATACATGGATTAGAAACTTATTGAAGATTTTTCTTAGCGGATGAATCTCCACCACTACGAGCCCTTGGTATCATTTGGAAGAAAAAAGATTGCAAAACCATTAGAAAGATGTAAACCAAAACAAAAATTCACTATAAAACAAAGGATTTGAAATTCCCCATCGCAACATTTTCAATTGCCCGACAACAAATTAAAGAAAAAATACCAACAATAAAATTACCATCAATAAAAATACACACGGTGACATCTCACCTTTAGGATTGTTTGCCATCTAGAAGAACCATCAAGGGATCCTTTGCCTCTATAGTGCAAGAATATTATAGAATAAATAGTTATAACCGGATATAAGATATAGAATTCAAAAGCTTTGTAATAATCAAAAGTTGCGTCGACGAAAACCATATAACCATATATTATGTAATATTATCAAACAAAGTGAATTTCTCTTCCTCTTTGGACACCATTCGTGCATCTATACGAATCTAACAAAATTGGGTCCCTCAAATTTGTGCATAGAATACATGAGTGAAAATAATGATAGTATTTAATTAGGTACATATTTGGGATCAGATATAATTAAGTGATAAGTTATAACCAAACTTCATCATCAATCATCTTTTTCTTTTCACGAATATAAATCAAAACTAAATATAATTAGAAATATAATATGAATAAATGTTATGCTAAGATATGGATCATGTTCAAACAAAATGTCTCAAATGAATTAGTTGAAGCTACACAAAATTATATCCAAAATGCAATGTAGATTATTGAATTTTAAAATAAAAATCAAAAATCAATGATAAAATGATTGCAAAAACAAATAGAAATAAAGTGAGCGAAGAAAGGACGACCCATTTCGGAAAGTAGTGTCGTCGGAGGCTTTCTTGGTAATTCTTGGGCCAGCGTCGTGAGCAGGCATTAGATTCAGATTCATGTGCTCGGAATAGTGACATACAGATGGTGGCGTAGTAGAGTAGATCGGTAGGAAAGTGAATATGATGTTCTCTACTTACGAGTGATAATACGTGCTGCTTCTCCTCTTGCGAAACGTCAACGGAGACTTCGAAATGGATATGGAAGAGATGAAAAAGAATAAATTCATAGATTGATGGTGTTAAATTCAAAATGTGGGACATTGGAGAATTTAGAGGAGAGAGAATTACGATGGAATGAGAAGCTTTCATTGGTTTGGTAAGTGAGTCGTTTAGTTGTTTGGTCTTCCCGGATATATATTATTATGCATCGGAATCAAAAGATAAAATTTTGTTTGTTTTCAAAACCATGTGAATCTGTTATTAATTAAGCGTGAACCGTTTCCATGACCCAAAGTTTTAATTGATTTAACTTAATTAATAAATATAATAAAAAGCGAAATACATTAAGAAAAACTTTCCATTTATAGTGAATTAAAAATTATAGAATGCATGAGAGAGTGACACTTGGCAAACTTGCCAAAAACTCATCCTAATTTTATATACTAAGTAGATATAAAATTATTGATCAAAATATTTAATTTCATTCCCTTAACAAATCTAATATGTTATTTTTATTTTTATTACACCATCAATTATTATTAATGCATATTAATCATGCAAAATCACTCTTATACGAATAAGAAAATAAAAATGAAAATAAAAGAATAACACATGCTATATATTTTATTAAATATAATTTAGAACACTTTATTATATATTGATATTTTATATAATGGTCAATAAAAAATCAAGTTATATAGTACTATAGTTATTTCTTTAAATATGCTAAAAAAATTATTTTATAATTATGTACAATTTATAAACAAAGGCATGGTGATATTATAAAACATCTTTGTTATTAGTAATAACGAGAAAGGATCATGACTTCTATTGTTTCGTATCTTTTCGGTTTTGTATTTAAAATTTGCGTAAACAATTTTTCAAAGGACTTATTTCCTTTATTATCTATATTATTTCATCCACATTTACTAACTCTTGATATATTTTATATCTTGCCACTTTCAAAATACAAATTTCTTAATCATCGGACTTTTGTGTCATTTATTCAATACTTATTTTTCCTCTCTATATCCACATATAGCTTCTTTTAAATTCTCTCTCCTTTTTATTTACATCATTCACACACACATCCATAACATCAAATGAAACTAAAAGCGAATTACTAAAAACACATAATCAACATTTTTCTATAAAAATATGGATGTCAACATGAGGCCGAGTTGCCATGAGGTCCTTCCTATGGTTTGATAAATTCCTTATTCATAAAATAAAGACACATGTCATAAACTCTTGTATAAATTTACTGGGATACAAAATGTAAATGATGAAGCATTATTATAGCTCTCAAGTTGTCTACCAAACTTATGTGCTATCATAACTCAATATTGTCATCATCAATAAGATCAACAACACACTTCACTTAGCACTTAGGACAAATTAAAACATGTATAACTATTGTGAACTAAAACAAATCCAATTTCAAAGATAACTAAATCTTAAGCAAAATTAATTACTATACTATAAATAAAAACAGCACCACGTGCAGATGAATCTCCTCCCTTACTAGAGCCCTTGGTATCATTTGGAAGAAAAAGTTTGCAAAACCATTAGAAAGATATACTTACCAGAACAAAAATTCACTATAAAATAAAGGATTTGAAATTCCCCCATCTGCAACATTTTCAATTGCTCGACAACAAATTAATGAAAAAAATACCAACAATAAAAATTCTCATCAATAAAAATGCACACAAGTGACATATCACCTTCAGGGCCAACTGTTTTCCATGTAGAAGAACCATCAAGGGGATCCTTTGCCTCCTATAATGCAAGAATATTATAGAATAAATAATTATAACCCGATATAAGATATAGAACTCCAAAAGCTTTGTAATAATCAAAATCTGCATCTGACAATAAAACCATATAAACTCAACAATACCAACAAAGTGAATTTCTCTTCCTCACCCAGATATCCATTCGTGCATCCATACAGGAATATAACAAAATTTAGTCCATCAAAATTGTGCATCGAATACATGAGAGAAAATAATTATAGTATTTAATTAGGTACATATTTGGGATCACATATAATCAAGTGGTAAGCTATAACCAAGCATCATCATCAATCATCTTTTTCTTTTCCTGAATATGGAAATCAAAACTAAATATAATTAGAAATATAATATGAATAAATGTTATGCTAAACTGATATGGATCATGTTCATACAAAATGTCTCAGATGAATTAGCGTTGAAGCTACACAAAATTATAGTAAATCTTAAGCAAAATTAATTACTATACTATAAATATAAACAGATCACATGCATATTTTTTATCTGTGGATTAGAAACTTGTTGAAGATTTTTCTTAGCAGATGAATCTCCACCCTTGGTATCATTTGGAAGAAAAAGTTTGCAAAACCATTAGAAAGATTTCAGCACCGAAACAAAAAATTCACTATAAAATAAAGTATTTCAAATTCCCCATCTGCAACATTTTCAATTGCCCGACAACAAATTAAAGAAAAAAATACCAACAATAAAAATTACCATCAATAAAAATACACACCAGTGACATCTCACCTTTAGGACATTGTTTGCCATCTAGAAGAACCATCAAGGATCATTTGCCTCCTATAGTGCAAGAATATTATAGAATAAATAGTTATAACCAGATATAAGATATAGAATTCCAAAAGCTTTGTAATAATCAAAAGTTAAATCGACAAGAAAACCATATAACCATATATTATGTAATATTATCAAACAAAGTGAATTTCTCTTCCTCACCGGACACCATTCGTGCATCTATACGAATCTAACAAAATTGGGTCCCTCAAATTTGTGCATAGAATACATGAGAAAATAATTATAGTATTTAATTAGGTACATATTTGGGATCGAGATATAATCAAGTGATAAGGTATAGCCAAGCTTCATCATCAATCATCTTTTTCTTTTCACGAATATGAAATCAAAACTAAATATAATTAGAAATATAATATGAATAAATGTTATGCTAAAGATATGGATCATGTTCAAACAAAATGTCTCAAATGAATTAGCGTTGAAGCTACACAAAATTATATCAAAATGCAATGTAGATTATTGAATTTTAAAATAAAAATGAAAAATCATTGATAAAATGATTGCAAAACAAATAGAAATAAAGTGAGCGAAGAAAGTGACCCGTTTGGAAAAAGTAGTGTCGTCGGAGGCTTTGTGCGGGTAATTACTGGACGCGTCGTGACAGGCATTAGATTTCAGATTCGCGGTGCTCAGAATAGTGACATACACGGATGGTGGCCGTAGTAAATGGTCAGAAGCTGAATATGATGTTCTCTTCCGAGTTATAATCGTCTTTATACTCCTCTTGCGAAGCGTCAGCGGAGACTTCGAAATGGATATGGAAGAGATGAAAAAGAATAAATTCATAGATTGATATATTAAATTCAAAAAATGGGATATTGGAGAATTTAGAGGGAGAGAAATTCTGATGGAATGAGAAGCTTTCATTGGTTTTGCAAGTGAGTCGGTTTGGTTGTTTGGTCTTCCCGGATATATATTATTATGCATCGGAATCAAAAGATCTGAAATTTTGTTTGTTTTCAAAACCATGTGAATCTATTATTAATTAAGCGTGAACCGTTTCCATGACCCAAAGTTTTAATTGATTTAACAATTAATAAATATAATAAAGAAAAGCGAAATACATTAAGATAAACTTTCCATTTATAGTGAATTAAAAATTATAGAATGCATGAGAGAGTGACACTTGGCAAACTTGCCAAAAACTCATCTAATTTTATATACTAAGTAGATATAAAATTATTGATCAAAATATTTAATATTAATGGAAGCGTGAAGTTAATAATCGAATATTGAATATTAGGAACATAATGTTGTTGATCAAAACATTGAATATTGAGAACATGAAACTCTTGATTAAAATATTGAACATAAACAAAGATATTAAGTTATTAATAAAAATATTGAACATTAGAAACACGAGTTAGTGACCAAAATATTGAATATTAACGAAAATATTAAGTTATTGATCAAAATATTGAACATTAACGGGAACATGAAGTTACCGATAAAAGTATTGAATATTAATGAGAACTAGTTTTTAGACCCGTGCGAGGCACGGATATAAACATGTGTAAAAATAATAAATTTCCTTAAATTATTTGATTTTTAATATAAAATGATAAAATGATAAAATATTATTTAATATATTTGATTAATAATAGTATACATATAAAATTTAATTTAAATAATGTAGTCTTTAGACCCGTGCGAGGCAAGCGTTAAATTTTTTTTAAATAAAAATATATATTTTAAAACTAATTATAATTAAAAAATAAGATTTTAATAAGATTATAATTTATTATAAAATGTCTTTTTATTAATAGCATACATAACTTTTTTCTAATAGAGTGATGGTTAAAAATTATATAAAATATAAAAAGAATAACAAATTTTTGTTTTCATAAGAAATTTGTGTATTCACCAATCATAATTGTCTCATGATTTTTAATAAAAAAAAATATTTGTATCAATCATTTAATATAAATATTAACACTTTATCATAAAAAAGATAACATTTTTTTCAAATCAATTTTATTTTTTCTTGTATCATGTCATAATATCATTTTTCATTAAGTATATAATATTTATTTGTTTAATTGAAATCGTATTTAATAGATTGGATTAATTATTATAAAAGTGGTAGAAAAAATAATGTTCTAATTTAAAAACATATTTTAAGAACCAAAATAAAATTGAATTAATTCTTTAATATTTTAAACGTTTCCCGTAAAATTAATGTTTAAAATGTATCCAATTTTTTTCTTCCAATTAATTTCAGTTGCCAAAAAGATAGTTTAACCTACAATCACGTTTCCAAAAATTACTTTGTAATTGATTTATAATAAATATTTATAAAAATGTTTGATGTGTTTAATAATAGATATCTATTTATCAATCATTCATTTATACTAAATATTCAATTTTGTAGAATTTCCAATTATAATTTTAATTAGAATTATAAATTTTATTGTAAATTTTTTCTTAATATTTAATTTCATTCCCTTAACAAATCTAATCGTTATTTTATTTTTATTACACCATTAATTATTATTAATGCATATTAATCTGCAAAATCACTCTTATATCAAAATAAGAAAAGAAAAATAAAATAAAAGAATAACACATGCTATATATTTTATTAAATATAATTTAGAACACTTTATTATATTTTGATATTTTATGTAATGGTCAATAAAAATCAAGTTATATAGTACTATATTTATTTCTTTAAATATGCTAAAAAAATTACTTTATAATTATGTACAATTTATAAACAAAGGAATGGTGATATTATAAATTGTCTTTGCTATTAGTAGTAACACAGAAAAATACAAATAGTCATGATCACTTAAAATTGCAATGGATCATGACACTTCTATTATTTTCAATATCTTTTCGGTTTTATTTAAAATAGAAAACGAGTTATAAAATTTTTGATTGAAATTTGACGTGAACAATTTTTCAAAGGACTTATTTCCTTTATTATCAATATTTTTTCATCCACATTTACTAACTCTTCATATATTTTATATCTTGCCACTTTCAAAATACAAAATTTCTTAATCATCAGCCTTTTGTATCATTTATTCAATACTCTGTTTTCCTCTCTATATCCACATATAGCTTCTTTTTAAATTCTCTCTCCTTTTTATTTATCGCATCATTCACACAATCCATAACATCAATATTGTCTACCAAACTTATCCTATCGCCATAACTCAATAGTGTCATCACCAACAAACTTCACTTGCTTTTCGGGACAAATTAAAACATGTATAACTATTGTGAACTAAAACAAATCCAATTTCAAAGATAAGTAAATGTTAAGCAAAATTAATTACTATACTATAAATAAAAACAGCACCACGTGCAATAGAAAATCATAGTTAATGTGTATATTTTTTACTTGAGGATTAGACGCTTGTTGAAGATTTTTCTTAGCAGATGAATCTCCTCCCTTACTAGAGCCCTTGGTATCATTTGGAAGAAAAAGTTTGCAAAACCATTAGAAAGATGTCAGCATCGAAACAAAAAATTCACTCTAAAATAAAGGATTTGAAATTCCCCCATCTGCAACATTTTCAATTGCACGACAGCAAATTAAAGAAAAAAATACCAACAATAAAAATTCTCATCAATAAAAATGCACAAGTGACATCTCACCGCCAACTATTTGCCATCTAGAAGAACCATCAAGGGGATCCTTTGCCTCCTATAGTGCAAGAATATTATAGAATAAATAGTTAAAACCCGATATAAGATATAGAATTCCAAAAGCTTTATAATAATCAAAAGTTGCGTCTGACAAGAAAACCATATAACCATATATTATGTAATATTATCAAACAAAGTGAATTTCTCTTCCTCACCCGGACAGCCATTCGTGCATCTATACCTGAATCTAACAAAATTCGGTCCCTCAAATTTGTGCATAGAATACATGAGAGAAAATAATTATAGTATTTAATTTGGTACATATATGGGATCAAATATAATCAAGTGATAAGGTATAAACAAGCTTCATCATCAATCATCTTTTTCTTTTCCTGAATATGGAAGTCAAAACTAAATATAATTAGAAATATAATATGAATAAATGTTATGCTAAACGATATGGATCATGTTCAAACAAAATGTCTCAAATGAATTAGCATTGAAGCTACACAAATTATATCAAAATGCAATGTAGATTATTGAATTTTAAAATAAAAATGAAAAATCATTGATAAAATGATTGCAAAACAAAGAGAAATAAAGTGGCGAAGAAAGCACGACCCATTTTGGAAAGGAGTATGGTCGGAGGCTTTGTCGCAATTCTTGGGAGCGTCGTGACAAGCATTAAATTTCAGATTCGCGGTGCTCAAAATAGTGACATGCACAGATTGTGGCCGTAGTGAAGTAGATCGGGCTGGGAAGCTGAATATGATGTTCTCTGCTTCAGGGTTATAACATGTGCTGCTTCTCCTCTTGCGAAACGTCAACGACGACTTTGAAATGGATATGGAAGAGATGAAGAAGAAGAAATTGATACGGATTTTGCATAAAACAAAATCAATTAAACTTGTGATTCATGATCTTACCGGCACGATTAACATTAGGAGCCATCAGAGAAGGAGGAGTGGGAAACCCTAGATTGGTGACTGTTAAATTCAAAAAACGTGGGACATTGAAGGATTTAGAAAAGAGAAATTGTGAGGCGAGAAGCTTTCATTGGTTTTGGAAAGTGAGTCAGTTTGGTTGTTTGGTCTTCCCCAGATATATATTATTATGCATCGGGAATCAAAAGATCTGAAATTTTTGTTTGTTTTCAAAAACCATGTGAATTTTTTATTAATTAAGCGTGAACCGTTTCCATGACCCAAAGTTTTATTTAACAATTAATAAATATATTAAGAAAAACGAATTACATTAAGATAAACTTTCCATTTATAGCTGAATTAAAAATTATAAAATGCATGAGAAAGTGACACTTGGCAAACTTGCCAAAAACTCATCCTAATTTTATATACTAAGTAGATATAAAATTATTGATCAAAATATTTAATATTAATGGAAGCGTGAAGTTAATAATCGAATATTGAATATTAACGGAACATAGTGTTGTTGATCAAAACATTGAATATTAACGAGAACATGAAGCTCTTGATCAAAATATTGAACATAAACAAAGATATTAAGTTATTAATCAAAATATTGAACATTAACGAAACACGAGTTAGTGACCAAAATATTGAATATTAACGAAAATATTAAGTTATTGATCAAAATATTGAACATTACGAACATGAAGTTACCGATAAAAGTATTGAATAATTGAGAACTAGTTTTTAGACCCATGCGAAACGGATATAAACATGTGTAAAAATAATAAATTTACTTAAATTATTTGATTATTAATATAAAATGATAAAATGATAATATATTGTTTAATATATTTGATTATTAATAGTAAACATATAAAATTTAATTTAAATAATGTAGTCTTTAGACGTGCGAAAGCGTTAAATTTTTAAATAAAAATATATATTTGAAAACTAATTATAATTAAAAAAGATTATAATAAGATTATAATTTATTATAAAATGTCTTTTATTAATAGCATACATAACTTTTTCTAATAGAGTGATGGTTAAAATTATATAAAATATAAAAGAATAACAAATTTTTGTTTTCATAAGAAATTTGTGTATTCACCAATCATAATTGTCTCATGATTTTAATAAAAACAAATATTTGTATCAATCATTCAATATAAATATTAACATTTTATCATAAAAAGATAACATTTTTTCAAATCAATTTTATTTTTCTTGTATCATGTCATAATATCATTTTTCATTAAGTATATAATATTTATTTGTTTAATTGAAATCATATTTAATAGATTGGATTAATTATTATAAAAGTGGTAGAAAAAATAATGTTCTAATTTAAAAACATATTTTAAGAACCAAAATAAAATTGAATTAATTCTTTAATATTTTAAATGTATCCCGTAAAATTAATGTTTAAAATGTATCCAATTTTTTTTTCAATTAATTTCAATTGCAAAAAAGATAGTTTAACCTACAATCACGTTTCCAAAAATTAATTTGTAATTGATTTAAAATAAATATTTATAAAAATGTTTGATGTGTTTAATAATAGATTTCTATTTATCAATCATTCATTTATACTAAATATTCAATTTTGTAGAATTTCAATTATAATTTAAATTAGAATTATAAATTTTATTGTAAATTTTTTCTTAATATTAAATTTCATTCCCTTAACAAATCTAATACGTTATTTTTATTTTTATTACACCATTAATTATTATTAATGCATATTAATCATGCAAAATCACTCTTATACCAGAATAAGAAAAATAAAAAATAAAAATAAAAGAATAACACATGCTATATATTTTATTAAATATAATTTAGAACACTTTATTATATATTGATATTTTATATAATGGTCAATAAAAAATCAAGTTATATAGTACTATAGTTATTTCTTTAAATATGCTAAAAAAATTATTTTATAATTATGTACAATTTATAAACAAAGGCATGGTGATATTATAAACTGTCTTTGTTATTAGTAGTAACACAGAAAAGGATCATGACACTTCTATTGTTTTCGTATCTTTTCAGTTTTTGTATTTAAAATAGAAAAAGAGTTATAAAATTTTTGATTGAAATTTGACGTAAACAATTTTTCAAAGGACTTATTTCCTTTATTATCTATATTTTTTCATCCACATTTACTAACTCTTCATATATTTTATATCTTGCCACTTTCAAAATACAAAATTTCTTAATCATCAGACTTTTGTGTCATTTATTCAATACTTCTATTTTTCCTCTCTATATCCACATATAGCTTCTTTTTAAATTCTCTCTCCTTTTTATTTATCTGCATCATTCACACACAATCCATAACATCAAATGAAACTAAAAAAACAGAAGTACTAAAAACACATAATCACCATTTTTTCTATAAAAAATATGGATGTCAACATGAGGCCGATTGCCTAGCATGAAGTCCATCCTATGGTTTGATAAATTCCCTTATCCATAAAATAAACACACATCTCATAAACTCTTGTATAAATTTATTTACTGGGATACAAGCATTATGATAGCTCTCAAGTTGTCTACCAAGCTTATGTGCTATACGCCATAACACAAAATAAGATCAACAACACACTTCACTTAGCACTTAGGACAAATTAAAACATGTATAACTATTGTGAACTAAAACAAATCCAATTTCAAAGATAAGTAAATCTTAAGCAAAATTAATTACTATATTATAAATAAAAACAGCACCACGTGCAATAGAAAATCATAGTTAATGTGTATATTTTTTACTTGAGGATTAGACATTTGTTGAAGATTTTCTTAGCAGATGAATCTCCTCCTTTACTAGAACCCTTGGTATCATTTGGAAGAAAAAGTTTGCAAAACCATTAGAAAGATGTCAGCATCGAAACAAAAAATTCACTATAAAATAAAGAATTTGAAATTCCCTCATCTGCAACATTTTCAATTGCCCGACAACAAATTAAAGAAAAAAATACCAACAATAAAAATTCTCATCAATAAAAATGCACACAAGTGACATCTCACCTTTAGGGCCAACTATTTGCCATCTAGAAGAACCATCAAGGGGATCCTTTGGCTCCTATAGTGCAAAAATATTATAGAATAAATAGTTATAACCCGATATAAGATATAGAACTCCAAAAGCTTTGTAATAATCAAAATCTACATCTGACAATAAAACCATATAACCATATATTATGTAATATTATCAATTTCTTTTTAAATAGTAGCTACTTCTATCGCTACCTTATTAGCTTTCTTGAGCACTCAACAATACGAAAAAAAGTGAATTTCTCTTCCTCACCCGGATATCCATTTGTGCATCCATACATGAATATAACAAAATTTAGTCCATCAAAATTGTGCATCGAATACATGAGAGAAAATAATTATAGTATTTAATTAGGTACATATTTGGGATCAGATATAATCAAGTGATAAGCTATAACCAAGCTTCATCATCAATCATCTTTACTTTTCCTGAATATGGAAATCAAAACTAAATATAATTAGAACTATAATATGAATAAATGTTATGCTAAACTGATATGGATCATGTTCAAATAAAATGTCTCAAATGAATTAGCGTTGAAGCTACACAAAATTATATCCAAAATGCAATGTAGACAAATTAAAACATGTATAACTATTGTTAACTAAAACAAATCAAATTTCAAAGGTAACTAAATCTTAAGCAAAATTAATTACTATACTATAAATATAAACTACATCACGTGCATATTATTTACCTGTGGATTAGAAACTTGCTGAAGATTTTTCTTAGCAGATGAATCTCCACCAGCCCTTGGTATCATTTGGAAGAAAAAGTTTGCAAAACCATTAGAAAGATTTCAGCACCGAAACAAAAAATTCACTATAAAATAAAGGATTTGAAATTCCCCCATCTGCAACATTTTCAATTGCCCGACAACAAACTAAAGAAAAAAACACGAACAATATCAATTAAACTTGTGGATCTTGATCTTACCGGGACGATTAGCATCAGGAGACATCGGAGAAGGAGGAGTGGAAATCCTAGATTGATGACTGTTAAATTCAAAAAATGTGGGACATTGGAGAATTTAGAGGAGAGAGAAATTACAGTGGGACTGAGAAGCTTTCATTGGTTTTGGCAAGTGAGTCAGTTTGGTTGTTTGGTCTTCCCCAGATATATATTATTATGCATCGGAAATCAAAAGAT
Source organism: Vicia sativa (assembly GCA_021764765.1). Taxonomy (NCBI): domain Eukaryota; kingdom Viridiplantae; phylum Streptophyta; class Magnoliopsida; order Fabales; family Fabaceae; genus Vicia; species Vicia sativa. Next base: position 44,161,887 of record CM038795.1, read on the forward strand.
CTGAAATTTTTGTTTGTTTTCAAAAACCATGTGAATCTGTTATTAATTAAGCGTGAACCGTTTCCATGACCCAAAGTTTTAATTGATTTAACTTAATTAATAAATATAATAAAGAAAAGCGAAATACATTAAGATAAACTTTCCATTTATAGCTGAATTAAAAATTATAGAATGCATGAGAGAGTGACACTTGGCAAACTTGCCAAAAACTCATCCTAATTTTATATACTAAGTAGATATAAAATTATTGATCAAAATATTTAATTTCATTCCCTTAACAAATCTAATATGTTATTTTTATTTTTATTACACCATTAATTATTATTAATGCATATTAATCATGCAAAATCACTCTTATACCAGAATAAGAAAAATAAAAAATAAAAATAAAAGAATAACACATGCTATATATTTTATTAAATATAATTTAGAACACTTTATTATATATTGATATTTTATATAATGGTCAATAAAAAATCAAGTTATATAGTACTATAGTTATTTCTTTAAATATGCTAAAAAAATTATTTTATAATTATGTACAATTTATAAACAAAGGCATGGTGATATTATAAACTGTCTTTGTTATTAGTAGTAACACAGAAAAGGATCATGACACTTCTATTGTTTTCGTATCTTTTCAGTTTTTGTATTTAAAATAGAAAAGAGTTATAAAATTTTGATTGAAATTTGCGTAAACAATTTTTCAAAGGACTTATTTCCTTTATTATCTATATTTTTTCATCCACATTTACTAACTCTTCATATATTTTATATCATGCCACTTTCAAAATACAAAATTTCTTAATCATCAGACTTTTGTGTCATTTATTCAATACTTCTATTTTTCCTCTCTATATCCACATATAGCTTCTTTTAAATTCTCTCTCCTTTTTATTTATCGCATCATTCACACACAATCCGTAACATCAAATGAAACTAAAAGCGAATTACTAAAACACATAATCAACATTTTTCTATAAAAATATGGATGTCAACATGAGGCCGATTGCCATGAGGTCCTTCCTATGGTTTGATAAATTCCTTATTCATAAAATAAAGACACATGTCATAAACTCTTGTATAAATTTACTTGGGATACAAAATGTAAATGATGAAGCATTATTATAGCTCTCAAGTTGTCTACCAAACTTATGTGCTATCGCCATAACTCAATATTGTCATCATCAATAAGATCAACAACACACTTCACTTAGCACTTAGGACAAATTAAAACATGTATAACTATTGTGAACTAAAACAAATCCAATTTCAAAGATAACTAAATCTTAAGCAAAATTAATTACTATACTATAAATAAAAACAGCACCACGTGCAGATGAATCTCCTCCCTTACTAGAGCCCTTGGTATCATTTGGAAGAAAAAGTTTGCAAAACCATTAGAAAGATATGCACGAAACAAAAATTCACTATAAAATAAAGGATTTGAAATTCCCCCATCTGCAACATTTTCAATTGCTCGACAACAAATTAATGAAAAAAATACCAACATGTTGCACCCCAAAATTTGCCCTCCTATCTCGCTTTATCTGGCTTAGGCTTCGCATTCACCTGCATACGCGTCCATTAGGTCATTGGCATTAAACTGTCATTCATTCACTACATATGCATCATTTTGTCGTATTTTAATTGACCAAAAGTTAGTTTAAATCGTTATCTGCATCATTTTATAATTATAAAATACCCGATATTTCACTTTGTTCATTTTTATCTCCTTACATGTTTATTGTATTGTTTTAAGTTGATTATATGTCGATGATATCAATATTTCGATTTTACAAACAGACTGCTAAAAGCGATTCGACACTGTGCGGAAAATTAGCGGGAAAAATATTTCAAACTTTCGCCTCTAACTCACTGCTTTATGAATCTACGTGTCACGTAGATCATGAAAATGTGATCTCTCTAATTTTTCGATACATTTCGAAATTTTGTTTTTAACCGTAAGTGTTTTAAAATCAGGTATTTTTTATTATCGTTTTATTTCAATTTTAAATGTTTCGATAATTTTTCTTTAATGTTTGATACCTGTAATTTATTTTAATAGGTTCATTTTATTTTTTTCGGATAATTATTGTCCGAACTTTTACCATTTTTGGTAATTTTAAATGTCTAATTTTTATCTTAAAAAAATCAAACAAAATATTTTCGGGCTTGTAAATTTTTACTAGACCCAACTTTTAGGCCCATTTTATAAAGGGGCATTTTAGACATTATCAAAAATTGAAAACCCTAATTTATTGGATATATATATGTGTCATGTTACTGTTGAGAGGGAGGCCAAAAAAATTGAAAACACAGAGAGGCGGAGAGATCCGTTAAAAATCTGAGATCCAAATTAATAATGGAAAATCTCCTCTGTTTCTCACCCTAATACCCACCCTCATTCAACATTTCCACATCCGTAACAACTCCTCTCATTGTCATCTTCATCTTCTCTCAAAACAAATTCCGAGCTCGACTTCACCATCATATATACCCTCAATCCCTTGGTGACATTCATCACCTTCATCCGTAAACCCACCTTCTCTCTCCTTCGTTCAATCCCCTTCATCTCTCCCTCCGCTGCCTCTCGCGCCTCCACCAGCTATCGATGTACAACCTGTTTCCTCAACCCTTCACGGTTCCCTCCATCTATTCCATTCTTCATCCCCGTTAACCCTCTGTCAACCCCGCCGTAGCCTTCACTTCCATTCCCCACCGGAAACCCCTTCTCAGCCGCTGTCGCTCCCACCATCTCTGTCATTCCCACCGCCTGCTACCTCCATTCAAATATCACAGCTCCAACCCTCGTTTGTTTTCTTCAACCTTCTGTTACCCTCAATCTCACCGCACACTCATCCGCCGTTAACTCTCTTCTGCTGCTTCAATCAACGCAGCTCTCACTCTCTGTCATCGTAACCACCACCATCTCCATTCACCGTAGCTCCAACCCTCGCTGTCCCTGCCATATCCCTTTCCAACACCTTCATCTCAACTCACTGGGTCTTCTATCACCTACGTCGCCCTCATTCTTGCCAGGGCAATACCATTTTCCTGGAACTTCATTACATCTGGTTACATTGAGCAATCTGTACATGGGATGCTTATCAGCATAGTGTATCTTTCATTCATTGCTTGAACCCGGAAATTTATCGGCACAAAGCGTTATCATCGCGTCGGTGCTTGGATTCACTCGCCTCGCCAGGTCCGCTCTCGTCCTCGTCGCAGCGCAGTTTGTTCTCAATTTTTTCCCTTCTGCGGTACTTTCAAACGCCCGACATCTCTGACATACTACCTCGCAATCTCTCCGCTCGTAGCTCGGTTTCCAATCGTTCAACACTTGCTTGTTCGGTTCAATAACATATCATGGTTTCCATCTGATTTCAACATTTAGGTAATTTCGTTACCTTTGGATTTGATAAACGAATTATTGTCGAATGCGTGATGAATAGTTGTTACAAACTTGATTTGAAATTGTATGTTGATACAGCTCGTGAATATATCGTTAAATTGTTGATGTTATCTTTGTCAAATTCTTTGTTATCTTTATTAGAATGATCACTTTTAGTTTTGTCTAATAGATGATGGTTATTGTTTGTAATCGGATCAATGAGGTTTGTGTCATTTGTGTAGAGTTTTCTTGTGTTAAGTGGAATAAGCGAATTTTGGGTGATAGAATCTTTGCTAGTGGCGACATGTTTTGTAAGTTGTCGTGTGGAAATTTAAAATTTGGTTTGTTTGTGTTAAATCATGTCAAACTTTTGCTAATGTTATGCAAATTGTGATAAAGTTCATTTGTGATACCATGCTTAGCTTATGATATGGAAGTTGTCCATTTGCTTCATGTAAGAATCGGATGAGGAATTTGCGTCATTGTATTATGTCTTGTTATCAATCTGCTCTTGGTACTAATTTAGCGTTAAGGTCTTAGTGATAAAATTATGTTGAAAATACTTGCATTAGTGTCATTCTTGAGTTGAGTTTAAATTGGTGTCATGCTTGTTTAAGTTCATTTGAAGGAGCTATTAACACGGTTTGGCGTGAGTTGATTGTGAATATTGGAAAATCAATTTGGTTGTGGAGTTTGCTTATCATTTCTTTAAATCCTTGAGCATGATTGAAGCGAATTTCCTTAAGCATCATTAAGTTTGCAAAGTTGCTGCCGGTTTGGTAAGTGGTTGAAGATACAAGTTAATTGATGGTCCGAAGTTAATTGAGTTTGTCTTAACACTTGTTTGCGTTTGCCTTTGAGTTTGTGGGGTTTTGATCGATATTTTGAGTGTTTCTTAAGATGATGAAGTTGCTGTCCGGTTATTGGTTCATATGGTTTAAATGTGTTTAGAATTCAATTTTCATGTTTCGACCTTGTAGTGAATAATAGCATGGGTTTATGTGATTTTTATTTCATTTATGAATAGCAATACTTGAATGTTCAACCGTTTGGTTCTTGAATCGTCCATACACATCATTACAATTTTGATTTATTTCGAGTTGAATTCTAAGGATGAGTATTCTATTATTGTGCTTCCCGTTTGCGTTAAGTACTTGTTTGAGATGTTTGTATTGAGCATGAGGTGAGAAGTTGCTGCCTGTTTTGGTAAGTGGTTGAAATATACTAGTTGGTTAATAATCCGTGGTTGATTGGGTTTATCTTGACACTTGTTCGTGTTTGCCTTCGAGTTTATGCGATTTTTGATCGATATCTGAGCATATTTGTGATTATGTGGTTGCTGCCGAATTAGTTTTGTTGTTTTAAGCATGCGTTGAGCTTGAATTTTCATGTCTTAAACTTGATAGAGTAATAACATGAACCATTGTCATTTGTTTTCATTTTGAATTGATAATCATGAATAATTGTTGTGTTTACTCAATATTGAATGAAGTTAGAACGAAATGCCATGTGGAATTGAATATTGATTTAAGCTTTCGATTATTTAAATGTATTCATGTTAGATTCATGTTAACTTCATTCAATTTTATAACCTTGTTCACCAATACATGTTCTAATTATCGCATTTCCATTTCATTTACTTTTCATCCCACTTATGCTACTAACGAGTTTGCTACTTGTGAAGATCTTCAAGGATTATTCAAAACACCCACTTCCAATTAGTGCATCCATACTTGCTTTAGCAATCAAAATATTGGATTACTACTTTTATTTAGCACTTAGTATTATTTAGTAATATATAGTTAAGGTTGTAAATATATATATAGTACTTAGTGTTATTATTTTTTTTATTTTATATTTAGTATTGTAAATATAATTATATAGTATTTATATTTTATATTGTATATATAATTATATAGTATTTCTATTTTATATTTAGTATTGCATATATAATTATATAGTATTTCTATTTCATATTTAGCATTGTAAATACAATTATACTATTTTTATTCATATACTTTATTCGGTTTAATTTGTAAACAAAATACATACTTAAAGCATTGCAACATTCTCCGCATAGTTTTTGTTTGTATTTTGAGTGATGTAGGGATCTTCATTTGGTACCCATCCGATGCATCAAGCCTTATCCGACCTTGAAGACTACTTGGAGCTCAATTCTTGCACCAAAGCAAAGCTATTCAATTATTCAAACTAATTCGATTTGGTTGTAATAGCTTAGAATTTATTTCCTTGTGTGTTCTAATTACCGTTTAATTATGTGTTTATCATATTAGAACACATAGCCTCCTCTTGGGCTCCTCATCAAGCGGTAAACATACACAATGCACACTTGCACACATTTATAGTTTGGTCCTGGGCTTTTCTACAGCGACAACTATTCGATCGATTGTTCTAATCGGTCGTTTAGAATACTAGTGTCACGCTAGTCTCACTTTTAAGAGCATACACAAAGCCACCTTGTATGGGCTCGCTTGTTTTCCTAAAACACTTTCAAATCAAAAAATGGTACTATGGTATCTAATTAAATTGTTAGAGGTTCGGCGATTTAATTAAAATGTAAAATATTTGGGCCATTAGAGGATAACCCAATGACTTGAATACTTTATTCCATACACTTGAACATTTAAAACACTTTCATATTAAATTAATTAATTGAATTTGTTTTCTTTAAATCAATTTTTTCTACTAAACAAAAAAAAAACAAAAACATAGTGATATGGTATTTAATTAAATTGTTAGAGGTTCGCCCGACGATTTAATTAAAATGTAAAATATTTGGGCCATTAGAGGTAACAATGACTTAAATGCTTTATTCCATAACATAATAAAAGTGAACTTTGTTTCACCTCACTTCTTTTCATAACAAAGATTTTGGATGAGAGATGATCGGTTGACCTCAATCACCAATCTCGATATCGAATCGTTAGAGGATATCAACATTTTGATACTTGTCATCCACACCAAACCCTAAAACACTTTCAAATTAAATTAATTAATTGAATTTGTTTTCAAAATCAATTTTTCTTCAAAAAAACAAAAAAACATAGTGTTATGGTATTTAATTAAATTGTTAGAGGTTTGACGATTTAATTAAAATGTAAAATATTTGGGCCATTAGAGAGGTAACAATGACTTAAATACTTTATTCCATAATACTTAATAAAAGTGAACTTTGTTTCACCTCACCTTTTCATAATAAAGATTTTGGATGAGAGAAGATCGGTTGACCTCAATCACCAATCTCGAGTATCGAATCGTTAGAGGTATCCAGCGTTTTGGTACTTGTCATCTACCATTAAAATCAATTCAACCCATTCAAATTCCTTTTCCGCTCATCGCGGTCACCAAAAACATTTCAATTAAAATCAACACAACCAATCCAAGACATTTTCAACAAGAACTACGGAGTTTGACTTTCCCATTGCGAGGGAATCGTAGGCGCGGTTTCAAACCGTGTCAAACTCAAAATAATAATAAACAAATCCATTTTCTTCTTTCTTATTTCTTGATCATTAATTAGAAGATAGCATTTTACTTTAAACACACAAACATACACGAACTAAATGGGTCCCATCGAGTACGATGGGCGTAAGGTGCTAATACCTTCCCTTGCGTAAGACTCCGAATCCATCCTTTTTGGTCTTGTAGACCGCCTTATCCGATTTTGTGGGTTTTATCTATATTTCCCCGTTCTTTCTAGAACAAATAAAATTAGGTGGCGATTTCATTGTTGTTTCGAAAATTCATTTTAAATGATTTTTTTTGAAAATCGAGTTGCTTCAGTTGGCGACTTCAGGGGATAATTTTAAAAAACTTTTTGACTAAGCGAGTCAACCCTAGTTTAGTTCTTCGCATGTTTGTGTGTTTGTTTATCGCTTTCTTCTTTATGCTTATCTATTGTTTATTTGCTTATTTTCCTCTATGCTTTATATATTAATGTTGATATATTATTGTGATGGGAATTCATGGGCATTGATACATAGATAAGCCCACTCGAGCTTCTAGGTCACCTTTTTAGGAATAGAGGGTTGCGTAGCCTAGGTCCACTTGACTCCATTGTCTTGTTGGCGGCGAAGACTCGGCTTAGAGTTGGTTGTTTTAAGGAGGTTGTTGGCGCGTTAGCTGGGACATCAATCTTTGGACAAATGACCTATAACTCTAAGTTTGTTCATGTTGTCTAACAGAGACCAAGCGCTCAAATTTTGGATTTTGAGCATCCGTTTAAACCGTTTCTTGGGGTATACTTTTACAAATACTATATACGTAGGCCTCTCGCGATGATAGTGTTTGTAAAGGGATCTGAACCCCGAAACATTTAATAAAAACATAAGATTAGCCTTGGAAATTGTTGGGTGAGCGTCGAAACCATGACCGACCAATCCTATGAACCGACTTTATTTAATTTGCAACATACATTGCATACCATTTGCATCAATAAAAAGAGTTTATTTCTCTTATCATCCATGCATCATCATGCATTTCATTCATTTCAATCAAAGGACTCATTTCATCACGGCTTCTTATTGAATCTCAAGACTTCAAGGCGATTTCGACATCATCGTCATCATGGATCAACTTGAGCAAGTGTGGCTGCGATGAATACTGTATAGATACCGGATGGATCAATTCATGGAGATTATCCGAACCTCGCCATTGGACAAGAAGAGTTAAAGCAAGTTGTTCGGAGATCCGAAGTGGTTGCTATTGATCATGTTAATCCACGGTGTTAATCTTAACCACATGGAGGTCCTTTCGAGATCAAAATGTCGAAACAATGTTCAAATGCATGTCAATGGAACTCCTCACTGTGATGACATCTTGAGTCTTCGTTTGACACCTTGATTTTCGATTGAAGGCGAGTCGAGAAAAGCTTCACCTCCTTGAGAAAAGGATGAAAGCTATTGAGGGTCGTGATTCCCTTGGTTTAGACGCTCCTAGTTTGTGCTTGGTGCACGATATCAAAATTCTGCAAAGTTCAAAGTCCCCATTTTAGAAGTATAAGGGTACCTCTTGTCCAATTACTCACATCAAAGTGTATTGCAATAAGATGGCTCCCTATGCGAAAATGACAAGCTCCTCATGCACTTTTTCAAGATAGCCTCGGTGGAGCATCTCTCGGTGGTACACTCGGCTTGAACGAACTCACATTCAAACTTGGAAAAATTTGGTGAAGCTTTTGTCAATCGATCGACTATAATAGGGACATGGCTCCACGAATTCAACTCAAGGGTTGACTTAGAGGCGGAGAATCTTTCAAAGTATGTGAGAGATGGAAGAATTAGGCGCTAGAGTTCAACCTCCTCTTTTGGAGCGAGAACTCATTGAGATATTCTCCAATACCTTGCAAGGTCCCTATCTGATTGCTGGATGTACTTCTACGTTTTCACACCTGGTTGTTGTAGGAGAACGAATTGAGCGTGGTCTCAAGATGGGTAACATTCAGGATGTCACTATTGCTTCTGAATTTCCAGAACAAGTTGATGAAGATGCAAGTACAATTTTCGAGGACGAGGAAGAAGCTCCTGCTTACCCTCCATTTCAGATTCCTAATCAAGTGACGAAAGCTACTTCTAATCAGTGTGCTCCACAAATCTGTGTTGCAACTGTTTGTCAAACACCTGGTCAGTATGCTCCCCAACAGCAGAACGCTCCTCGACAACAAACTTATCGACAAAATCGTCAACATCGAGGTGGAAAGAATCTGATAAGGCCAAGAAAAGTGCATGATCCAATCCCTATGCCTCATCGTGAGTTGCTTTCTCACTTACTCCAACATTCTTTGGTGGAATTAAAGGAGCTCGGGACGCCTCCTTTTCCGTATCCTTTGGGATATGATCCTGATGCCTACTGTGAGTTCCATTCTGGAGCACCTGGCCATACAATTGAAGGATGTAATCTTTTCAAAGGCACAGTTCAGAAACTCATTGATTCCAAAGCAATCACATTCACTCCAGAGGGCCTACGCATCAATTGAACTCTCTTTTGACTCAGTAAACGCCAAGACTACGAAGTGCATCTTCTGAAGCAAGAAATCCATACGGAGACTAGTCTCCTCAACATGGAGATTTCTAGTTTTATCTTGCATGCTCATTTGTAATTTTTCTTGTTTTGTTCAGTACTTTCTTGTATGCAAAACGTGCTAATTTCTGAATACTAATAATAATGCATTGAATATGTTTGTCTTGAAATAATCCATTCGTTATCACTCTTATTTGTTTTACTATGCTTTTGATATTCAACTCTTATTAATAAAGCAACACCTCTGGAGGGAGGATGATGAACAATTTACCAAGAATCTCAAACATTATGCTTTCAAGTAAAAACCCTGCTAACGATGTACAGGCCTTGTTTCAAATTCCCAAACACCGGAGATATAAGGGAGTGAAACCCTCGCTAACCCCTTTTGAGCCTCGAAGTAGGAGTTTCTTTTCTGTTCAGAAAAAACCCTCATTTTTAAAACACAGGGGCGGGATAGTGTTGATTAATCGATCGGCGTTCAAAACTCATCAAAGTGCGTATCAAGGATACAACAATGGTTATCCTTCAAAGGACGAGGAAAGTCAAAGCCACAATGGTCAACCTCGTCTATCAACAATGTGAAAGAGGTTGAAACCGTAATGGTTATCTCTCGCACAAGAAATCAACAAATGACGATACCACAATTGTTATCTCTCATCCGCCAAGGATTCAAGCCGTCACAATCACATCCAATCAAACAAGGGTGCAAGATCACACGACTTGTTCAAAAAAAGTGATAAAAAATGATGAAAAAAAGCCTGCTAAGTCGAAACTTCATAATAAGTCGCTTAGGCAAAAATGGCAAAAGAAAAGAAAATAAAAAAGGATTACAAAACAAAATGAAATCCTCAGCAAAAGAACAAAAGCATGTGATCAGACACCAAAAGCAAAAGGTGAGTGACTGTCGTGTCCGAGAAACCTCAGTGTTTCCTCAACCGCATCATAAACTTCTCTCAAGAGATGAATGCTCGCATCAAGTTATCTGAACTTAGGAATGGAGAACATCACGGAGAATGGGAGGGCACCAAATATTTTGAGCCTAAAAATCCTTTTTCTAAAACCCCGTGAACCAGACCATGTTACAACCCTTAAAAGTCCTAATTGAAGCATGGGTTAATTCGAAAGCAAATCTGTTACAAGAATACGGTAACCTGACTCCTAGGAGGCTTGCTAAACATTTGAGTTGGTATCACTCAATCTTTTACAAAAAAATTCAAGGTTTCGATATCTTTTCAATAAAAGTTTCTTTAACTTCAAGACAAACATGAACTTTGCATTAGAATTATCATTCGTAGAATAAAACATTCTTTGCATATAGATAAGTGCTTAAACATCAAGTCAACTTGCATAATGAGCATCAGATAGATAATTTGTTTGTTCTTGAAGGACATATTGCTTCAAGTATTTGATTGAGCACAAAGCAGCTCGAGTTGAGAAGTAAGGTTGTGAAGTAGCCTACTTTCCAGATGTGAATTAATCACCCTGAGTAGGTGATATCTTCAAAGTTCAGTCAATCTGGGGCATTTATGTCGAGATTCCAAGAATCTCTCAAAGGGCTGAGCAATCAGGGACATTCACCCGAGCATGGTTGAAACCTTCTTTACCTTTGGTTGGCCAGGGGAAGTGTTTCCAAGTTTATAACACTAGGGCAGATTATCTTGATGGTACAAATCTCAGGAAGCTCTTGCGAGGCTATTTTCTACAAAGTCTCTACAGACCGGAGCAAGGCATTATGCAGGGGCATTCCTCCATCTCGTAATTAATCAGGTCAAGTCCATGCGCAAGCTAAATAACCGTTGAGTTTTGGATGACATGTTGGGAAGTCAGAATCATCATTATTAACTCATCAGAGATCTAAGTATGGGTTGACGTTTTCTCCATCAGAAATTAAGGATCATTATCTCCAATTCAAGTCAGGATCATTATCCTCAGATAATCAGAGATCGGGATTTAATTCCTGGTTATTGGCTTCCTTCAACGAAATTCAAAAGGCGGGATTCTATCCATTGAGTTCCAACAAATGTCTTTGCTTCGACACATTGCATATAGTAATCATCATTGCATTGCATAGCATCCTCAAAATTGCGTAGCATTTCCATTGATATGGACATTACGCTAAAAATAATCTCAAACATGCATCTAAGCATAAGCGGATTAAAGTTTTCTCGAGTACCTTTTGCGTCTCCAGAAGAAAGTCTATCCATAAAATCCCAGTGGTATTCCCGATCGAGTTCCCTCAGAAATTCTTCTTGTCGTTGTTATCTGCATTTTGACCACAGTCGGTCTCTCACATTATTCAAATTCAATTCATTTACCAAGCGTCTTGCTTTTTTTTGCAATTTTTATTTTGGTATTCTTACCCGTGTTTGCCTCTGTCGTTAGAGTGCGAGTAAGAGTTGGTGTCTAACCTTTCTTGCTTCTCAATTGCTTGAGTATCCATACTTGGTGTGTGGTAATTCATATAATTGCCGCTCTTGAAGAATTACACCCCGCCTTTGGCCTGAGGGATATTGTATTTCTTGCATATTCGCAAACTTTTAAAGTCCAACATAGCCTAGCAATCCTCGCTAGAGTCTCTTTCGGTTGGCCTCTTTCCCCGTAAATTCGTCTTCGGTCGACGATTTTACCATTCCATATATTTTTCTCCCCAGTGAGTCTGCTCCAGTCGGTCTCCCTCTTGTGTGTGTCTAATATCTTTACCTGACATATACTCCCATCTGTTCTCATTTTTGATCTGCGAAGCAACTTATTGAAGTATGCTCGTTCCAAAGATCTATGAGTTCTTACCTTTCTGATCTGCGAAGCAACTTATTCAAGTATGCTCGTTCCAAAGATCTGCCTGTTCTCATTTTTGATCTGCGAAGCAACTTATTGAAGTATGCTCGTTCCAAAGGTCTATGAGTTCTTACCTTTCCGATCTGCGAAGCAACTTATTGAAGTATGCTTGTTCCAAAGGTCATGCGGTTTCGTTTGATCTGCGATGCAACTTATTGAAGTATCGCGTTCAAAGATCTACTGTTTTCATTCGATCTGCGAGCAACTTATTCAAGTATGCTCGTTCCAAAGATCTATGAGTTCTTACCTTTCTGATCTGCGAAGCAACTTATTCAAGTATGCTCGTTCCAAAGGTCTGTCTGGTTTCATTTTGATCTGCGAAGCAACTTATTCAAGTATGCTCGTTCCAAAGATCTATGAGTTCGTCTTCCTTGATCTGCGAAGCCGCTTATTCAAGCGTATTCGTGCTAAAGATCTATGTTTGGAGTTCTTCGTTTCTCCTTTCTTCTAAGTTCACTTTTGACTGAAACTTTTCTCCCCGGTAACCTTACCGATGCCAGTAACCTTACTGTATGTCACAGTTTCTCCGATCACCTGATCGATGTCTTCCGGTAACCTTACCGTTGTAGCAACTTTGCTAATTTTCTTTTCCAATCACCTGATTGTGATCCCCCGGTAACCCTACCGATGTTATGGACCTTTCTACCTCTTTGGTTTCCCGGTGACCCCACCGACGATAATGACTTCACTATGGCTTTCTTTTCCAATCACCTGATTGTGATCCCCCGGTAACCTTACCGATGTCAGCCACTTTGATATCATTTCAACCGAAAGTTAGTAAATTTACCATAATTTCTTTCCGAATACTCATTTCCCGGTGACCCCACCGATGATAATGACCTCACTATGGCTTTATTTTCCAATCACCTGATTGTGATCCCCCGGTAACCTTACCGATGTCGGCCACTTTGATATCATTTTCATTCTAATCACTTGATTGACTCGTAAACCAGTAACCATACTGAAGTCGAGCCTTTTTACCAACAGTTATTTTTCAAAACTTGGTGCGTCACCGGTAACCTTCTCCGTCGCCAAGTTGTAAATATTCATCGTTCCTCTCCTCTTCGAGGAAAATCTTTCGGGAATATCATTACCATTGTCCGCCAAAGCTTATTAGTGGAGGCTTCCAAAAATAGAAAAAAAAAACATAAATATTTCTACTTGTTCTTCGGAGCGCAAATTTTTGGGTTCTTTTAGTATTTAATCTTCTTACCTTGAAAGTTCAAAGGCTATCACCAATTTCACTTTCGGGTTTAAGGCGATTAAATAGAACAACTATTGCACCCAAAATTTGCCCTCCTATCTCGCTTTATCGGCTTAGGCCGCATTCACATCAGCGTCCATTAGGTCATTGGCATTAATGTCATTCATTCACTACATATGCATCATTTTGTTATTTTAATTGACCAAAGTTAGTTTAAATCGTTATCGCATCATTTTATAATTATAAAATACCCGATATTTCACTTTGTTCATTTTATCTCCTTACATGTTTATTGTATTGTTTTAAGTCGATTATATGTCGATGATATCAATATTCGATTTTACAAGCAATTTGCTAAAAGCGATTCGACAACATGCGGAAAATTAGCGGAAAAATATTTCAAACTTTCGCCTCTAACTCCTTTGCTTTATGAATCTACGTGTCACGTAGATCATGAAAATGTGATCTCTCTAATTTTCGATACATTTGAAATTTTGTTTTTAGTAAGTGTTTTAAAATCGGTATTTTTATTATCGTTTATTTCAATTTTAAATGTTTGATAATTTTTCTTTAATGTTTGATACACGTAATTTATTTTAATAGGTTCATTTTATTTTTCGGATAATTATTGTCCGAACTTTTACCATTTTGGTAATTTTAAATGTCTAATTTTATCTTAAAAATCAAACAAAATATTTTAGACTTGTAAATTTTACTAGACCCAACTTTTAGGCCCATTTATAAAGGGGCATTTTAGACATTATCAAAATTGAAAACCCTAATTTATTGGATATATATATGTGTCATATTCTTGTTGAGAGGAGGCCAAAAAATTGAAAACAGAGGCGGAGAGATCGTTAAAATCGAGATCAAATTAATAATGGAAAATCTCCTCTGTTTCTCACCCTAATACCCCTACCCTCTATTCACTGTTCCACAGTAACAACTCCTCTCATGTCATCTTCATCTTCTCTCAAAACAAATTCGAGCTCCGACTTCACCATCATATACCGCCTCAATCCCTTGATGACATTCATCACCTTCAGTAAACCCACCTTCTCTCCTTCGTTCAATCCCTTCATCTCTCCTCTCTCGCGCCTCCACACTATCGATGTACAACCTGTTTCCTCAACCCTTCACGGTTCCCTCCATCTATTCCATTCTTCATCCCCGTTAACCCTCATCAACCCGTAGTTCACTTCCATTCCCCACCGGAAACCCCTTCTCAGCCGCTGTCGCTCCCACCATCTCTGTCATTCCCACCGCCTGCTACCTCCATTCAAATATCACAGCTCCAACCCTCGTTTGTTTTCTTCAACCTTCTGTTACCCTCAATCTCACCGCACTCATCATGTTAACTCTCTTCTGCTTCAATCAACGCGGCTCTCACTCTCATCATCGTAACCACCACCATCCATTCACCGTAGCTCCACCCTCATTGTCCACCATATCCCTTTCCAACACCTTCATCTCAACTCACTGGGTCTTCTATCACCTACGTCGCCCTCATTCTTGCGAGGGCAATACCATTTTCCTGGAACTTCATTACATCTGGTTACATTGAGCAATCAGTACATGGGATGCTTATCAGCATAGTGTATCTTGTTCATTGGCAATTGCTTGAACGGGGAAATTTATCGGCACAAGCGTTATCATCGCGTCGGTGCTTGGATTCACTCGCCTCTGCCAAGGTCCCGCTCTCGTCCTCGTCGCAGCGCAATTTGTTCTCAATTTTTTCCCTTCTGCGGTACTTTCAAGCCGACATCTGTTCAACAACATACTACGCTCGACAATCTCTCCTCGTAGCTCGGTTTCCAATCGTTCAACACTTGCTTGTTCGGTTCAATAACATATCATGGTTTCCATCTGATTTCAACATTTAGGTAATTTTCGTTACCTTTGGATTTGATAAACTGAATTATTGTCGATTCGTGATGAATAGTTGTTACAAACTTGATTTGAAATTGTATGTTGATACAACTGTCTGTGAATATATCGTTAAATTGTTGATGTTATGCTGTCAAATTGTTGCTGTTATGCTGTTAGAATGATCACTTTTAGTTTTGTCTAATAGATGATGGTTATTGTTTGTAATCAGATCAATGAGGTTTGTGTCTGTTTGTGTAGAGTTTTCTTGTGTTAAGTGGAATAACTGAATTTTGGGTGATAGAATCTTTGCTAGTGGCGACATGTTTTGTAAGTTGTCGTGTGGAAATTTAAAATTTGGTTTGTTTGTGTTAAATCATGTCAAACTTTTGCTAATGTTATGCAAATTGTGATAAAGTTCATTTGTGATACCATGCTTAGCTCGGCTTATGATATGGAAGTTGTCCATTTGCTTCATGTAAGAATCGGATGAGGAATTTGACGTCATTGTATTATGTCTTGTTATCAATACTGCTCTTGGTACTAATTTAGCGTTAAGGTCTTAGTGATAAAATTATGTTGAAAATACTTGCATTAGTGTCATTCTTGAGTTGAGTTTAAATTGGTGTCATGCTTGTTTAAGTTCATTTGAAGGAGCTATTAACACGGTTTGGACGTGAGTTGATTGTGAATATTGGAAAATCAATTTGGTTGTGGAGTTTGCTTATCATTTCTTTAAATCCTTGAGCATGATTGAAGCAATTTCCTTAAGCATCATTAAGTTTGCAAAGTTGCTGCCGGTTTGGTAAGTGGTTGAAGATACACAAGTTAATTGATGGTCCGAAGTTAATTGAGTTTGTCTTAACACTTGTTTGCGTTTGCCTTTGAGTTTGTGGGGTTTTGATCGATATTTTGAGTGTTTCTTAAGATGATGAAGTTGCTGTCCGGTTATTGGTTCATATGGTTTAAATGTGTTTAGAATTCAATTTTCATGTTTCGACCTTGTAGTGAATAATAGCATGGGTTTATGTGATTTTTATTTCATTTATGAATAGCAATACTTGAATGTTCAACCGTTTGGTTCTTGAATCGTCCATACACATCATTACAATTTTGATTTATTTCGAGTTGAATTCTAAGGATGAGTATTCTATTATTGTGCTTCCCGTTTGCGTTAAGTACTTGTTTGAGATGTTTGTATTGAGCATGAGGTGAGATTGCTTTTGTTTTGGTAAGTGGTTGAAATATACTAGTTGGTTAATAATCCGTGGTTGATTGGGTTTATCTTGACACTTGTTCGTGTTTGCCTTCGAGTTTATGCGATTTTTGATCGATATCCTGAGCATATTTGTGATTATGTGGTTGCTGCCGGAATTAGTTTTGTTGTTTTAAGCATGCGTTGAGCTTGAATTTTCATGTCTTAAACTTGATAGAGTAATAACATGAACCATTGTCATTTGTTTTCATTTCGAATTGATAATCATGAATAATTGTTGTGTTTACTCAATATTGAATGAAGTTAGAGCGAAATGCCATGTGGAATTGAATATTGATTTAAGCTTTCGATTATTTAAATGTATTCATGTTAGATTCATGTTAACTTCATTCAATTTTATAACCTTGTTCACCAATACATGTTCTAATTATCGCATTTCCATTTCATTTACTTTTCATCCCACTTATGCTACTAACGAGTTTGCTACTTGTGAAGATCTTCAAGGATTATTCAAAACACCACTTCCAATTAGTGCATCCATACTTGCTTTAGCAATCAAAATATTGGATTACTACTTTTATTTAGCACTTAGTATTATTTAGTAATATATAGTTAAGGTTGTAAATATATATATAGTACTTAGTGTTATTATTTTTTTTATTTTATATTTAGTATTGTAAATATAATTATATAGTATTTATATTTTATATTATATATAATTATATAGTATTTCTATTTTATATTTAGTATTGCATATATAATTATATAGTATTTCTATTTCATATTTAGCATTGTAAATACAATTATACTATTTTTATTCATATACTTTATTCGGTTTAATTTGTAAACAAAATACATACTTAAAGCATTGCAACATTCTCCGCATAGTTTTTGTTTGTATTTTGAGTGATGTAGGGATCTTCATTTGGTACCCATCCGATGCATCAAGCCTTATCCGACCTTGAAGACTACTTGGAGCTCAATTCTTGCACCAAAGCAAAGCTATTCAATTATTCAAACTAATTCGATTTGGTTGTAATAGCTTAGAATTTATTTCCTTGTGTGTTCTAATTACCGTTTAATTATGTGTTTATCATATTAGAACACATAGCCTCCTCTTGGGCTCCTCATCAAGAAGCAGGTAAACATACACAATGCACACTTGCACACATTTATAGTTTGGTCTGGGCTTTTCTCTGACAACTATTCGATCGATTGTTCTAATCGGTCGTTTAGAATACTAGTGTCACGCTAGTCTCACTTTTAGAGCATACACAAAGCCACCTTGTATGGGCTCTTTTTCCTAAAACACTTTCAAATCAAAAATGGTACTATGGTATCTAATTAAATTGTTAGAGGTTCGCTGGCGATTTAATTAAAATGTAATATTTGGGCCATTAGAGGATAACCCAATGACTTGAATACTTTATTCCATACACTTGAACATTTAAAACACTTTCATATTAAATTAATTAATTGAATTTGTTTTCTTTAAATCAATTTTTCTACAAAACAAAAAAACAAAACATAGTGATATGGTATTTAATTAAATTGTTAGAGGTTATGACGATTTAATTAAAATGTAAAATATTTGGGCCATTAGAGGTAACCAATGACTTAAATGCTTTATTCCATAACACTTAATAAAAGTGAACTTTGTTTCACCTCACTTCTTTTCATAACAAAGATTTTGGATGAGAGATGATCGGTTGACCTCAATCACCAATCTCGAGTATCGAATCGTTAGAGGATATCCCAACATTTTGATACTTGTCATCCACACCAAACCCTAAAACACTTTCAAATTAAATTAATTAATTGAATTTGTTTTCAAAATCAATTTTCTTCAAAAAACAAAAAAAACATAGTGTTATGGTATTTAATTAAATTGTTAGAGTTGTTGCGATTTAATTAAAATGTAAAATATTTGGGCCATTAGAGGTAACCCAATGACTTAAATACTTTATTCCATAATATAATAAAAAGTGAACTTTGTTTCACCTCACCCTTTTCATAATAAAGATTTTGGATGAGAGAAGATCGGTTGACCTCAATCACCAATCTCGAGTATCGAATCGTTAGAGGTATCCGACGTTTTGGTACTTGTCATCTACCATTAAAATCAATTCAACCCATTCAAATTCCTTTTTCCGCTCATGCGGTCACCAAAACATTTCAATTAAAATCAACACAACCAATCCAAGACATTTTCAACGAACTACGGAGTTTGACTTTCCCATTGCGAGGGAATACGTAGGCGCGGTTTGAAACGTGTCAAACTCAAAATAATAATAAACAAATCCATTTTCTTCTTTCTTATTTCTTGATCATTAATTAGAAGATAGCATTTTTACTTTAAACACACAAACATGCACGAACTAAATGGGTCCCATCGAGTACGATGGACGTAAGGGGTGCTAATACCTTCCCCTTGCGTAACCGACTCCCGAATCCATCCTTTTTGGTCTTGTAGACCGCCTTATCCGATTTTTGTGGGTTTTATCTATATTTTCCCGTTCTTTCTAGAACAAATAAAATTAGGTGGCGATTTCATTGTTGTTTTTGAAAATTCATTTTAAATGATTTTTTTGAAAATCGAGTTGCTTCACAACAATAAAAATTCTCATCAATAAAAATGCACACAAGTGACATATCACCTTCAGGGCCAACTGTTTTCCATGTAGAAGAACCATCAAGGGGATCCTTTGCCTCCTATAATGCAAGAATATTATAGAATAAATAATTATAACCCGATATAAGATATAGAACTCCAAAAGCTTTGTAATAATCAAAATCTGCATCTGACAATAAAACCATATAAACTCAACAATACCAACAAAGTGAATTTCTCTTCCTCACCCAGATATCCATTCGTGCATCCATACAGGAATATAACAAAATTTAGTCCATCAAAATTGTGCATCGAATACATGAGAGAAAATAATTATAGTATTTAATTAGGTACATATTTGGGATCACATATAATCAAGTGGTAAGCTATAACCAAGCATCATCATCAATCATCTTTTTCTTTTCCTGAATATGGAAATCAAAACTAAATATAATTAGAAATATAATATGAATAAATGTTATGCTAAACTGATATGGATCATGTTCATACAAAATGTCTCAGATGAATTAGCGTTGAAGCTACACAAAATTATAGTAAATCTTAAGCAAAATTAATTACTATACTATAAATATAAACAGATCACATGCATATTTTTTATCTGTGGATTAGAAACTTGTTGAAGATTTTTCTTAGCAGATGAATCTCCACCCTTACCAGAGCCCTTGGTATCATTTGGAAGAAAAATATTGCAAAACCATTAGAAAGATGTCAGCACCGAAACAAAAAATTCACTATAAAATAAAGTATTTGAAATTCCCCATCTGCAACATTTTCAATTGCCCGACAACAAATTAAAGAAAAAAATACCAACAATAAAAATTACCATCAATAAAAATACACACCAGTGACATCTCACCTTTAGGGCCAACTGTTTGCCATCTAGAAGAACCATCAAGGGGATCCTTTGCCTCCTATAGTGCAAGAATATTATAGAATAAATAGTTATAACCAGATATAAGATATAGAATTCCAAAAGCTTTGTAATAATCAAAAGTTGCGTCTGACAAGAAAACCATATAACCATATATTATGTAATATTATCAAACAAAGTGAATTTCTCTTCCTCACCCGGACAGCCATTCGTGCATCTATACCTGAATCTAACAAAATTCGGTCCCTCAAATTTGTGCATAGAATACATGAGAGAAAATAATTATAGTATTTAATTAGGTACATATTTGGGATCAGATATAATCAAGTGATAAGGTATAACCAAACTTCATCATCAATCATCTTTTTCTTTTCCTGAATATGGAAATCAAAACTAAATATAATTAGAAATATAATATGAATAAATGTTATGCTAAATGATGGATCATGTTCAAACAAAATGTCTCAAATGAATTAGCGTTGAAGCTACACAAATTATATCAAAATGCAATGTAGATTATTGAATTTTAAAATAAAAATGAAAAATCATTGATAAAATGATTGCAAAAACAAATAGAAATAAAGTGAGCGAAGAAAGGACGACCCGTTTCGGAAAGGAGTGTCGTCGGAGGCTTTGTGCGGGTAATTACTGGACGCGTCGTGACACGCATTAGATTTCAGATTCGCGGTGCTCAGAATAGTGACATGGACAGATGGTGGCCGTAGTGAAGTAGATCGGGCGGGGAAGCTGAATATGATGTTCTCGCCTTGGAGTTATAATCGTCTTGCTTCTCCTCTTGCGAAACGTCAACGGAGACTTCGAAATGGATATGGAAGAGATGAAAAAGAATAAATTCATACAGATTTTGCACAAAACAAAATCAATTAAACTTGTGGATCTTGATCTTACCGGGACGATTAGCATCAGGAGACATCGGAGAAGGAGTGGAAATCCTAGATTGATGACTGTTAAATTCAAAAAATGTGGGACATTGGAGAATTTAGAGGAGAGAGAAATTATAGTGGGACTGAGAAGCTTTCATTGGTTTTGGCAAGTGAGTCAGTTTGGTTGTTTGGTCTTCCCCAGATATATATTATTATGCATCGGAAATCAAAAGATCTGAAATTTTTGTTTGTTTTCAAAAACCATGTGAATCTGTTATTAATTAAGCGTGAACCGTTTCCATGACCCAAAGTTTTAATTGATTTAACTTAATTAATAAATATAATAAAGAAAAGCGAAATACATTAAGATAAACTTTCCATTTATAGCTGAATTAAAAATTATAGAATGCATGAGAGAGTGACACTTGGCAAACTTGCCAAAAACTCATCCTAATTTTATATACTAAGTAGATATAAAATTATTGATCAAAATATTTAATTTCATTCCCTTAACAAATCTAATATGTTATTTTTATTTTTATTACACCATTAATTATTATTAATGCATATTAATCATGCAAAATCACTCTTATACCAGAATAAGAAAAATAAAAAATAAAAATAAAAGAATAACACATGCTATATATTTTATTAAATATAATTTAGAACACTTTATTATATATTGATATTTTATATAATGGTCAATAAAAAATCAAGTTATATAGTACTATAGTTATTTCTTTAAATATGCTAAAAAAATTATTTTATAATTATGTACAATTTATAAACAAAGGCATGGTGATATTATAAATGTCTTTGTTATTAGTAGTAACACAGAAAAGGATCATGACACTTCTATTGTTTTCGTATCTTTTCAGTTTTTGTATTTAAAATAGAAAAAGAGTTATAAAATTTTTGATTGAAATTTGACGTAAACAATTTTTCAAAGGACTTATTTCCTTTATTATCTATATTTTTTCATCCACATTTACTAACTCTTCATATATTTTATATCTTGCCACTTTCAAAATACAAAATTTCTTAATCATCAGACTTTTGTGTCATTTATTCAATACTTCTATTTTTCCTCTCTATATCCACATATAGCTTCTTTTTAAATTCTCTCTCCTTTTTATTTATCTGCATCATTCACACACAATCCATAACATCAAATGAAACTAAAAAAACAGAATTACTAAAAACACATAATCAACATTTTTTCTATAAAAAATATGGATGTCAACATGAGGAACTGATTGCCATGAGGTCCTTCCTATGGTTTGATAAATTCCCTTATTCATAAAATAAACACACATGTCATAAACTCTTGTATAAATTTACTTACTGGGATACAAAATGTAAATGATGAAGCATTATTATAGCTCTCAAGTTGTCTACCAAGCTTATGTGCTATACGCCATAACTCAATATTGTCATCATCAATAAGATCAACAACACACTTCGCTTAGCACTTAGGACAAATTAAAACATGTATAACTATTGTGAACTAAAACAAATCCAATTTCAAAGATAACTAAATCATAAGCAAAATTAATTACAATACTATAAATAAAAACAGCACCACGTGCAGATGAATCTCCTCCCTTACTAGAGCCCTTGGTATCATTTGGAAGAAAAAGTTTGCAAAACCATTAGAAAGATGTCTGCACCGAAACAAAAAATTCACTATAAAATAAAGGATTTGAAATTCCCCCATCTGCAACATTTTCAATTGCTCGACAACAAATTAATGAAAAAAATACCAACAATAAAAATTCTCATCAATAAAAATGCACACAAGTGACATCTCACCTTGAGACCATTGTTTGCCATCTAGAAGAACCATCAAGGGGATCCTTTGCCTCCTATAATGCAAGAATATTATAGAATAAATAATTATAACCCGATATAAGATATAGAACTCCAAAAGCTTTGTAATAATCAAAATCTGCATCTGACAATAAAACCATATAAACTCAACAATACCAACAAAGTGAATTTCTCTTCCTCACCCAGATATCCATTCGTGCATCCATACAGGAATATAACAAAATTTAGTCCATCAAAATTGTGCATCTAATACATGAGAGAAAATAATTATAGTATTTAATTAGGTACATATTTGGGATCACATATAATCAAGTGATAAGCTATAACCAAGCATCAACATCAATCATCTTTTTCTTTTCCTGAATATGGAAATCAAAACTAAATATAATTAGAAATATAATATGAATAAATGTTATGCTAAACTGATATGGATCATGTTCAAACAAAATGTCTCAGATGAATTAGCGTTGAAGCTACACAAAATTATAGTAAATCTTAAGCAAAATTAATTACTATACTATATATATAAACAGATCACATGCATATTTTTATCGTGGATTAGAAACTTGTTGAAGATTTTCTTAGCGGATGAATCTCCACCTTACGAGCCCTTGGTATCATTTGGATGAAAAGATTGCAAAACCATTAGAAATATTTGACCAGAACAAAATTCACTATAAAATAAAGTATTTGAAATTCCCCATCGCAACATTTTCAATTGCCGACAACAAATTAAAGAAAAAATACCAACAATAAAATTACCATCAATAAAATACACACCGGTGACATCTCACCTTACATTGTGTTTGCCATCTAGAAGAACCATCAAGGGGATCCTTTGCCTCCTATAGTGCAAGAATATTATAGAATAAATAGTTATAACCAGATATAAGATATAGAATTCCAAAAGCTTTGTAATAATCAAAAGTTGCGTCTGACAAGAAAACCATATAACCATATATTATGTAATATTATCAAACAAAGTGAATTTCTCTTCCTCACCCGGACAGCCATTCGTGCATCTATACCTGAATCTAACAAAATTCGGTCCCTCAAATTTGTGCATAGAATACATGAGAGAAAATAATTATAGTATTTAATTAGGTACATATTTGGGATCAGATATAATCAAGTGATAAGGTATAACCAAACTTCATCATCAATCATCTTTTTCTTTTCCTGAATATGGAAATCAAAACTAAATATAATTAGAAATATAATATGAATAAATGTTATGCTAAACTGATATGGATCATGTTCAAACAAAATGTCTCAAATGAATTAGTGTTGAAGCTACACAAAATTATATCCAAAATGCAATGTAGATAATTGAATTTTAAAATAAAAATGAAAAATCATTGATAAAATGATTGCAAAAACAAATAGAAATAAAGTGAGCGAAGAAAGGACGACCCGTTTCGGAAAGGAGTGTCGTCGGAGGCTTTGTGCGGGTAATTACTGGACGCGTCGTGACACGCATTAGATTTCAGATTCGCGGTGCTCAGAATAGTGACATGGACAGATGGTGGCCGTAGTGAAGTAGATCGGGCGGGGAAGCTGAATATGATGTTCTCTGCTTCCGAGTTATAATACGTGCTGCTTCTCCTCTTGCGAAACGTCAACGGAGACTTCGAAATGGATATGGAAGAGATGAAAAAGAATAAATTCATACAGATTTTGCACAAAACAAAATCAATTAAACTTGTGGATCTTGATCTTAAGGACGATTAGCATCGGGAGACATCGGAGAAGGGAGTGGAAATCCTAGATTGATGGTATTAAATTCAAAAATGTGGGACATTGGAGAATTTAGAGGAGAGAAATTATAGTGGATGAGAAGCTTTCATTGGTTTTGTAGAGTGAGTGGTTTGGTTGTTTGGTCTTCGATATATATATTATGCCGGAATCAAAAGATCTGAAATTTTTGTTTGTTTTCAAAAACCATGTGAATCTGTTATTAATTAAGCGTGAACCGTTTCCATGACCCAAAGTTTTAATTGATTTAACAATTAATAAATATAATAAAGAAAAGCGAAATACATTAAGATAAACTTTCCATTTATAATTTGAATTAAAATTATAGAATGCAGAGAGAGAGTGACACTTGGCAAACTTGCCAAAACTCATCTAATTTTATATACTAAGTAGATATAAAATTATTGATCAAAATATTTAATTTCATTCCCTTAACAAATCTAATATATTATTTTATATTTTATTACACCATTAATTATTATGCATATTAATCATGCAAAATCACTCTTATACCAGAATAAGAAAAATAAAAAATAAAAATAAAAGAATAACACATGCTATATATTTTATTAAATATAATTTAGAACACTTTATTATATATTGATATTTTATATAATGGTCAATAAAAGATCAAGTTATATAGTACTATAGTTATTTCTTTAAATATGCTAATTATTTTTATTATTACAATTTATAAACAAAGGCATGGTGATATTATAAACTGTCTTTGTTATTAGTAGTAACACAGAAAAGGATCATGACACTTCTATTGTTTTCGTATCTTTTCAGTTTTTGTATTTAAAATAGAAAAAGAGTTATAAAATTTTTGATTGAAATTTGACGTAAACAATTTTTCAAAGGAATTATTTCCTTTATTATCTATATTATTTCATCCATATTTACTAACTCTTCATATATTTTATATCTTGCCACTTTCAAAATGCAAAATTTCTTAATCATCAGACTTTTGTGTCATTTATTCAATACTTCTATTTTTCCTCTCTATATCCACATATAGCTTCTTTTTAAATTCTCTCTCTTTTTTTTTATCTGCATCATTCACACAATCCATAACATCAAATGAAACTAAAAAAAGAATACTAAAACACATAATCAACATTTTTTTTCTATAAAAATATGGATGTCAACATGAGGCCCTTGCCATGAGGTCCTTCCTATGGTTTGATAAATTCCTTATTCATAAAATAAACACACATGTCATAAACTCTTGTATAAATTTACTTATCGGGATACAAAATGTAAATGATGAAGCATTATTATAGCTCTCAAGTTGTCTACCAAGCTTATGTTACGCGCATAACTCAATATTGTCATCATCAATAAGATCAACAACACACTTCACTAGCACTTAGGACAAATTAAAACATGTATAACTATTGTGAACTAAAACAAATCCAATTTCAAAGATAATTAAATCTTAAGCAAAATTAATTACTATACTATAAATAAAAACAGCACCACGTGCAGATGAATCTCCTCCCTTACTAGAGCCCTTGGTATCATTTGGAAGAAAAAGTTTGCAAAACCATTAGAAGATGTCACTTACTTAAAACAAAAATTCACTATAAAATAAAGGTTTGAAAATCCCCATCCGCAACATTTTCAATTTCTCGACAACAAATTAATGAAAAAAATACCAACAATAAAAATTCTCATCAATAAAAATGCACACAAGTGACATCTCACCTTCATGGCCAACTGTTTGCCATCTAGAAGAACCATCAAGGGGATCCATTGCCTCCTATAAAGCAAGAATATTATAGAATAAATAATTATAACCCGATATAAGATATAGAACTCCAAAAGCTTTGTAATAATCAAAATCTGCATCTGACAATAAAACCATATAAACTCAACAATACCAACAAAGTGAATTTCTCTTCCTCACGCAGATATCCATTCGTGCATCCATACAGGAATATAACAAAATTTAGTCCATCAAAATTGTGCATCGAATACATGAGAGAAAATAATTATAGTATTTAATTAGGTACATATTTGGGATCACATATAATCAAGTGATAAGCTATAACCAAGCATCATCATCAATTATCTTTTTCTTTTCCTGAATATGGAAATCAAAACTAAATATAATTAGAAATATAATATGTATAAATGTTATGCTAAACTGATATGGATCATGTTCAAACAAAATGTCTCAGATGAATTAGCGTTGAAGCTACACAAAATTATAGTAAATCTTAAGCAAAATTTGTAATAATCAAAATCTACATCTGACAATAAAACCAAATAAACATATATTATGTAATATTATCAATTTCTTTTTAAATAGTAGCTACTTCTATTGCTAACTTATTACCTTTCTTGAGCACTCAACAATAGGAACAAAGTGAATTTCTCTTCCTCACCCGGATATCCATTCGTGCATCCATACATGAATATAACAAAATTTAGTCATCAAAATTGTGCATCGAATACATGAGAGAAAATAATTATAGTATTTAATTAGGTACATATTTGGGATCAGATATAATCAAGTGATAAGCTATAACCAAGCTTCATCATCAATCATCTTTTCTTTTCTGAATAGGAAATCAAAACTAAATATAATTAGAAATATAATATGAATAAATATTATGCTAAAATGATATGGATCATGTTCAAACAAAATGTCTCAAATGAATTAACGTTGAAGCCACACAAATTATATCCAAAATGCAATGTAGACAAATTAAAACATGTATAACTATTGTTAACTAAAACAAATCCAATTTCAAAGGTAAGTAAATCTTAAGCAAAATTAATTGCTATACTATTAATATAAACAACATCAAGTGCATATTTTTTATTTTTTACCTGTGGATTAGAAACTTGTTGAAGATTTTTCTTAGCAGATGAATCTCCACCAGCCCTTGGTATAATTTGGAAGAAAAAGTTTGCAAAACCATTAGAAAGATTTCAGCACCGAAATAAAAAATTCACTATAAAATAAAGGATTTGAAATTCCCCCATCTGAAACATTTTCAATTG
Source organism: Vicia sativa (assembly GCA_021764765.1). NCBI lineage: Eukaryota > Viridiplantae > Streptophyta > Magnoliopsida > Fabales > Fabaceae > Vicia > Vicia sativa. The sequence goes on from CM038795.1 coordinate 44,189,425, forward strand.
CCCGACAACAAACTAAAGAAAAAAATAGAACAATAAAATTACCATCAATAAAATCACACAGGTGACATCTCACCTTTGGGCCAACACAATCGCCATCTAGAAGAACCATCAAAGGGATCCTTTGCCTCCTATAGTGCAAGAATATTATAGAATAAATACTTATAACCAGATATAAGATATAGAACTCCAAAAACTTTGTAATAATCAAAAGTTGCATCTTACAAAAAAACCAAATAACCATATATTATGTAATAATCAAAGTGAATTTCTCTTCCTCACCCGGACATCCATTCGTGCATCCATACATGAATCTAACAAAATGGAGTCCCTCAAATTTGTGCATAGAATACATGAGAGAAAATAATTATAGTATTTAATTAGGTACATATATGGGATCAAATATAATCAAGTGATAAGGTATAACCAAGCTTCATCATCAATCATCTTTTTCTTTCGAATATACAAATCAAAACTAAATATAATTAGAAATATAATATGAATAAATGTATGCTAAACTGATATGGATGTTCAAACAAAATGTCTCAAATGAATTAGCGTTGAAGCTACACAAAATTATATCCAAAATGCAATGCGAGACTATTGAATTTTAAAATAAGCGAAAAATCATTGATAAAATGATTGCAAAAACAAAGAAATAAAGTGAAGCGAAGAAAGGACGGCCCGTTTTGGAAAGGAGTGTCGTCGGGCTTTGTGCTGACCAATTCTTTGAACGTCGTGACAGACTTTAAATTTGATTCTCGATTGCTCAAAATAGTGACATGCATAGATGGTGGCCGTGAGTGAAGTAGATCGGTGAGGAGTATGATGTTCTGCCTTCAATGTTATAACATGTCACGCCTCCTCTTGTGAAAGCGTCAGCAGCGACTTTGAAATGGATATGCAAGAGATGAAGAAGAAGAAATTGATCTGATTTTGCATAAAAACAAAATCAATTAAACTTGTGATTCATGATCTTACAAGCACGATTAACATCGGAGCCATCGAGGAAGGAGGTGGGAAACCCTAGATTGGTATTATTAAATTCAAAAAAGCGTGGGACATTGAAGAATTTAGAAGAGAGAAAATACAGTGAGGCGAGAAGCTTTCATTGGTTTTGGCAAGTGAGTCGGTTTGGTTGTTTGGTCTTCCCGGATATATATTATTATGCATCGGGAATCAAAAGATACGAAATTTTTGTTTGTTTTAAAAACCATGTGAATCATTATTAATTAAGCGTGAACCGTTTCCATGACCCAAAGTCTTAATTGATTTAACTTAATTAATAAATATATTAAAAAAGAAAAGCGAAATACATTAAGATAAACATTCCATTTATATTTGAATTAAAAATTATAGAATGCATGAGAGGTGGCGCTTAGCAACTTGCCAAAACTCATCTAATTTTATATACTAAGTAGATATAAATTATTGATCAAGTTATATAGTACTATAGTTATTTCTTTGTCGCTAAAAAATTATTTTATAATTATGTACAATTTATAAACAA